>WOVY01003594.1:0-28933 GCA_013436015.1 Rhipicephalus annulatus | reverse complement strand
AAGCAATAAATTTTAAAAATAGAAAAATGTTACGTGATCTACTTCATCCAAAGACTTCTACTGTCGCCTACCTTCGCATTGTAGTCTCCTAAGTTAAAAGCTCCGCCGTGGTGGTCTAGTGGCTAAGGTACTCGGCTGCTGACCCGCAGGTCGCGGGATCAAATCCGGCTGCGGCGGCTGCATTCCGATGGAGGCGGAAATGTTGTAGGCCATGTGCTCAGATTTGGGCGCACGTTAAACAACCCCAGGTGGTCGAAATATCCGGAGCCCTCCACTACGGCGTCTCTCATAATCATATGGTGGTTTTGGGACGTTAAGCCCCACAAATCAATCAATAAGTCCTAAAAAAAAATAAACGATCCCGCGTACCTTGGCAATCGACGTCAATCGAAGTCGCCATGCTCAGTTGACCATGTTATAGTTTTTTTTGAGCGACGCGCTATGAAATTACGTTATATGTATGTAAAGTATTTCACGCACAAACATATTTTGAAGAGTTGCAGAAGTTTGTCTAACCAGTTTTTACACTTGCGCAACGGTGCCAACAGCAACATCAGTATTTCACACCAGAAGCGATAAGCTGATATGAAGCGCTGGTGCTTGCGAGAATGACAGCCTGGACGCTGCTACATATACTTCAGCGTATAGCGCCTAACTACCATATCGACGTCCAGACGACATTACGGCTGTATCGTAGGATCACATAAGTAATGTCTATCAAGTTGGATAGCCAGCGCTTCCACTACAAAGGACACTTCACGAACATTAGAGTCCATTTGAAAAGTATTGCGACACCTGGCGTGGCTCTGTGGTAGAACTCTTGAATGCTACACAGAATAGTGGGGTTCGGTACCTACAGGGCCCCTTATATTTATTCTATGCATTCGTCAAAGCATTGCTGCATGTGTGCTTTCCTCAACGCGTGAACTTCCCATGTCTGTTCTCGGCGTTTTTGGGTACGCGCGCTGCGGGTATGTGTCACTGTCTGGCGTGAAGTGCTTGACCACTTACGTGATGGGATTTCGACATTCTGTTTTACAGCGAAAGCTGTTATAAGGTCATAACAGCTTTCGCTGTTATGAGACTGGTTACGTGCTGCCGTAGTTGTCCACCACTGCCGCCGGTGTCCGTAAGCACAATGCACGAAATTAGAAAAAAAACTAGTAGAAATCACACAGAGGGGCTCGACCCAGGATCCGCTGAGTGCCAGCCTCAGTTTTATACCACTGAGCCACGCCGATTTGGTTTCTTTTGTGAATGAAATTATCACCAGTAAAGTACACACAACATACTTCATGTCAGGCTAACACACAGACTTCACGTCACGTCAGACTTCAAGTCAGGCTAACAGACTTCAAGTCAGGCTAACACACACAAGCATTAAGAACGGGAAGCCACTCCAGAACGGGGTCAAAATTCTCAACAACACTGCACACTTGAGCAGCCGCTTCTCGGAAGGCAAATCTCGTCGACCGTGGTGGCTCGGCGTGTCTATCATTTATGCGACTTTTCCATAGTGAATAAAGTCCCAGCAACATAAACAGGTCATAAGGAGTATTATCAGTCAGACTCTTCTCTGAGAAACGCCGATGCTTCAGGCTTATTGCAAACTTGCCTTAGGCAGAATTGATGTCGGGAAAGCAATCGTGTTAATACGACTGGTAAAGCGTTTAAAAACAGCGAAAGAAGAACCAGTCATCACACAATTCGAATAGCGTAACGTGTGGGTCGTCCGATGCTCCAACGCATTACAAAAGCTTGCTTTTGATAACCTATTTACTGTGGTACATACCCACTTCAGCCTTATTTCCTCATCGTCGTCAGCCACTGCATGAACAATTGGCACAAATTTCCTTGCAAGTGTTTAGTGGTTACCGCGCTTCTAAAAAGAATGACAAAAAAACTAGCACGGCGAATGCCAGTCTACTACGCATTTAAAAAAAAATTAATGCCGTGGTTGGTATCAAGCAAATGAGTTTGCAGTGGTTATCCAATGAGTGTTTAGAAAAGGCTCTGAAAGGCCGCACTTCTAGCTTTGCTGACTGTGCTGCGCCTTCCACGCAGGCCTGGCATTTTTTTGACAAACACGTCATATTCGTCAAACGAAATTACCCCCCCCCCCTCTTCCCCGCACTGATTTGGTTCACGCGAAGTAGTCAAAGGGGCGATCAAGAGAGCACACAACATAAGCACATAGGTAGATAGATAGATAGATAGATAGATAGATAGATAGATAGATAGATAGATAGATAGAAAGATAGATAGATAGACAGATGGGTAGATAGATAGATAGATAGCATAAGTGCTTACAGTACGGAAAGAAATGCTTCGCGTTTAATAAAAATAAATAATGAGAAACTGTGTACGGTTATTCACATACTGATGAAATGCAAATACTGCATCATATTTGCAAGTAGTGTCACCTTTCAGAGAGCTGAAGCTTTTGCTGTCCTTTTAGTGGTATGCTAACGTCATGACGGAAAGTTATGAAAGGATATAGTATAGCATTCTGGATGGCGAGCATTATAGAATCGACTATGATACCCCCCTTAGTGGGCTGTTACCAAATGAGGCGCCTTCGACCTGTTGTTGCTTAGACGTGTTGACAGCAAGCCACGATGTCCTCACAATAGCGCCTTAAAGTACCGGTGTCACGTTTCACTCTGTGCATTGCGTCATTTTTTATGTGTACGCATCAGAACTATGATCATATAATTGATTTGGCAGGTAAGTGCCACGTGGGCAAACATCACCAAGTCGCACAGTATACAGCGGCTGTGGCTTCCTGTCGCAACTTAAAAATTGGGCCCCGTATCTGCATGTTTCTGCAAATGTCGTCGAAAGACGATAGTCTTGCGAGTGGAGAGAGTGAACAAACATTTATTCAGTGTTCTGCGCAAAAAGATGGTGAATGGTATTCTGGAGGCGCTGCGTTTTTAAAAAGCCTCGAGCGTGCAGCGGAAGCGAACGAGCACAATCAAGTCACGTCACGCATGAGACATGAGCGCTATCTGGCAGTTATCTTAGAAAACGAAGCGTGTGGCTGTGAAATGGGCATGTTGCGCCCGTCTCAAAGGTGGTAAAGTGTATAACGTAGGCGACGGGTAGGTGCCACCACCGTGTCGTCTTAGCAAAACGTTGGAAACACTCGCCTTTTCGTGCAAGCGTTGCATGGTCAGGGCAGCATGATAAACGCTACGATCCTTAGAATTACTTATGTATGCATTTTCTAGTAAAGGGACGCACATACAGAATATATACGTGTTGTTATGGTGCTTCAGACAGGCGCAATAATTGCTTTTTGATTGACAATTGCACAAGTATGAATGCTGCTTATTGAGCAACATTGGGCGGGTGCTGTGGATGGGGTCGGCCGTTTGGGGTACCGGTTGGTGCCGTTTAAAGTACCTGAAACTCGTAAGAGTAGACAAACAGACAATGTACGGACAAACCAAAATTTTTGCGTTGAAGGTCCCCAAGAAAGACTATCGTCTCTAAAAAAAAAAAACACACGGTGGACGTGACCGGGGTTACCTGAAGCCTCTGTGCACTTTAGATACGCTTTCCAGTGGCTTTGTTCATCCGATGTGAAATCTATGTTTTTCAAACGGTTATCGAAGCCCGCACGCCCATAAATCCTTTGTCATTGAACGTTAAAATAGAAAAAAATTCTGCTGGTTGGTCTTCCGTTACAAAAACCTAGAGACTCGCAAATAGTGCACAGCATCACTACTTCCCCCCCCCCTTCTTTAGATATACTGCAATTTGGTACTTATACAACAATTTTCAGAATTCGTTTAAAATACATGTGGGAATCACATAGCAACACCTGAATCATTTTTTTCAGACTCTGTGTCAAATGTCAACAAAACCATGTTTTTTTTTTAATTTTGTAAGTACGCAAGAGTAGGTTGAACAAGAATACAGGCTGCTTTAACGCTAAAAAAGCAAAAAAAACACCGTAGAAGACCCAACGCGTCGGGCCATTCAGTACTGACTTCACACCGACCAGAAATTCATTTCCTATTCGAAAGGCTAGGAAACAGGCTGCAAGTCTTCTAGCAAAGCCTCTGACAGTGCAGCGGAAAGGACGCTACCGATTCGAAGGCGTCTACAGTAGAGAAAGCAATGGTTCGAATAAGTTCCACTGATGACGCGGCAGCTCCGAGTATTTGTTCGTACATCGATCACGGGACGAAATACAGGTGATCCTGAGATAAAGCTTCTAGACTCAGCCACGCTGGTTCATTCTCTCCCGCATTATTTTCTCCTGTCTCGCACCGAAGGGATATGGAACACCATGGACATGTACGTACAGTCCACCTACAAGTGCAGGGAATGCAAGTCCCGCAGGGGCCCACGCAGAGTCACCGCGAAAATCTCGGCAACATCCGACTTAGGCCTGCGGCGGTAAAAAATACCGCTGTTTATTATTTTCTTTGTCTCGGGGTACTCACGACCACTGCCCTTTTTTCTCTCTTTTCTTTGTTTTTCTCCTACACTCCCGGCGTTCCCCTTCTTTCTTGGCCCTGTGCTCTGTAATCCCCAAGGACCGGAAGGCTTATCCCGGGTAATGGCACCGCGCCGCGGTACCATTGGGGAATGGGAGGACATGCCCGCCTTTCCTCCGAAGACGGCGATAAAGAAAATCATGCAGAACAGAAGGGCGCCAAGGAGAGGAGACGCCTATGCGCACGGCACGAGAAAGGTAGGATTTTTTCGAGAAAAGGCGCCAGAGTGGCTAGGCCCGATTGAGAGCGGATTTCGTCTCCCGGAGCTCGTGTGCTAGAGCACTTATTGAATTCACGCTGCATGGTGTTGAAGAGTGCGCGGCGCTTCTTCGTTTCTTTCTGATGGCACGAGCGAGTGCCGCACGGGGGTTGCAGGGGCCTTCCCTCACTCGCATCGGTGGGCTCGCATATGCGCCGGGTCATTTAGAGAAAGAGCCGTGTCTCTTCGCCAGCAGCCCGGCGAACCCCCTTCACGTATGTGTATACATCGGCCTGGATATCCTCGCTGTATATTTTTTGGCGCTTCTCATACATTGGCGAGCTGTTCCCGAATCGATGCACTAACGCTTGTTCTGCGCATCGACAAAGTTGCGCCCTATGTTGAAGCGTACTCCCCGCGGGGCGAGCCGGTGTCCTCGGGGAGAGCGATGCCGCTCCGGCTGAAACGAAATGCAAGCGCCCGCGATTGGTATTCCTCGCCCGCCTGTTCCGAACACCTTCATAATGACTCCACGTCAGGCTTCTTTTTCACTCTCTGTTTCCGCTTTCCTTGTTGTTCTCACGCTGAACGTTTGTCGGCTCAAATTAACTTTCTGAAGCAGTTCCTTCATCCGCTTAAAGTATCAACACCTCTATGATTAAAGCCGTCTCATCCATAACATTGGCGAAGGGGATAATCAATGCCGGTATGTCGAGAAGGAGTGACGCTATCAAGTGCGTGTAGATAAATGGCATTAGCAAATACCTCGGCATGCGCACGCTCTTTCTCAAATCTAGGTCACCTTATCGTAAAAGGCACTCAACAGTTCAGCGCTTATCGATTTTCATTTAGAAATTATTGAGAATATATCGAAATCCGAGAACGGAAAGCGTTCTCTCTCATTCTTTCATTCATGCCGCATATGCCTTGTTTGTCGCAAATACGTCAGCTTTTTTCCTCGTTTTTAGTAGGTTTTTCGACATTCGAATATTTCAGCAAATCATTCTGAAGCTCAGCAAAACTAAGAAAAGTAACGGTAAAACATTCGGAGTGTCTAGTTGAACGATAGTCGTACAGAAACGATAAGATAATCTAAAGATACAAAGAATAAAGTTGCAACGTTATAAAAATAAGTACAGTGTGCTACAATATGGACCGTAAGCCACAGACGCGAAGCGCGTGTGAGCTGCTTCACTGCATGGACTCAGTTTCGCTTACACCATCATTGTTATTATATTTGAAGGACGAAAAACCTGACGTAGTAATTCATTTACCAAAGTTTAATAGCTTGTGGGCATTGATTAATTCCTAAATACTTCTATTTCTAAAACTGGTAGTTGCATCGGTGGTCCTACAGTAATTGAAGAAAGACGCGACGTGGATTCACTGTGCATTTTCGCAAGCGCATGCGATTTGCGTTCCGAGAAATTACGCCATGCATAGTACATATATTTTTTGACCGTCTTATTAGGCTTAGAATGGGTTTAGTGTGTGTGTAATTAGCTTCACAATGTTGTTACGGGATTTTCCTAACAGTGTAATATTGTGCCTACAGAATATTCAATTCGTAAAACAGTGAAGAAGCCAGTATAAAAAAGCGGCAAGCGAAGAAAACTGCTACCATTACACAATGAGGCGGAAATCAGCAGTTTTAACCTTTAAATACAAAGAGCTCAACTGAAGATGGTTACAAAAGGGAAACGTGCCCCGCAGCGGTGGTCTAGTGGCGAAAGTAATCGGCTGCTGACCCGCTGATCACGGGATCGAATACCGGCTGCAGCGGGTGAATTTCGATGGAGGCGAAAATGTTGTAGGCCCATCTGCTCAGATTTGGGTGCACGGTAAAGAACGCCATGTGGTGGAGATTTTCGGAGCCCTCCGCTATAGCGTCTCTCATATTCATATGGTGGGTTTTGGAGGTTAAACCCAACATATCATTGAAAAGGTAAACGTGGCACGGTAAGAATGTTCTTACCCACAGTTATACGGTGGGACGCGGAGTGTACGGCGCGAAAAACGGACGGAAACATGAAGTAGAAAAAAAGGACAGACAAGCGCTGTGGAGTGGTCCCTAGGTAGAGCTGCACCTCGTGTGCTCGATGTAATAATCTGAACATTTGACGGATGATGAAATTCACTGATGGGATTGTGCTTGCGCGTATTTATTCTTCCCACGTGTTCTTCCTAATTGTGTTCGATTTAATTTTGTGTTGCAGTCGTCGAACGGATTGTGCACTAGTTAGACTAATTCTCGAAAGCTTTGTTGTCTTGCTGGCGCAGAGAGCGAGCATGCTGGAGTTTTCCAAGCAGACCTGGCTGCCATCTGAGCAACCTAGATATAATGCTACGGCTTGAAGTGCTTATCATTCCAGGGATCACTTATGTTACAATCGCTGCTTTGGTACTTATGGCTTCCATATAGGGTGAAATTTATGAAAGCGCGTTCTCTTCATCTTGGAATGGCCTACACGACAATGTGCAGTGCCGATGGGTCTGAAGCAACTAACAATCATCCCCAGTACGGCGGCTATAGCGTACCTATTCACATACGACGCTAACCAAGCTAGAAAATAACATACTATTGAAAAAAAATTCTTGGAATATGACCACTTCCGCAGTGGGCGTAGAAATCTCTCCATCCTCTACTGCAGTGATTAGAGTACACTGACGTCAGTGACTGGTTGCATATTTGTAATGTGTCGTATAAATGTTCGAGCAAGGCTCTCCATTTCTCTCTTTTCAGATAATTAAATTCGAAGCATAGTTCTTTGCAACGTTCGACGACTTGAGCCTATCTATCTATCTATCTATCTATCTATCTATCTATCTATCTATCTATCTATCTATCTATCTATCTATCTATCTATCTATCGATATACACCCCATGTATATAGGCACTGCATCTTGACCTTCATGGTGGTTCCGGTGGGGGATTTCTCCTGGACGCTGTCCAACACCCAAAATTCACAGCGTGTGGGTTAACTAAAAGTGGAGTGCGGGTTTCCAAGTGCAGTCGACGTCTTCAGTCTCTCACTGCCCGTTATCAGTGATTGAGATGTTCCACAAGGAAACTCCACTCAGTCATTGCATCCTTCGCGCCTCCCCAAGTTTCTCTCCTGCGCAACGCCGCGATGAGCACCAGCGTCAACGTCGCTGCGACTGCAAGCGTTAGCACCCACTGTTTCGTATCTACACGTGGTTTCATTTAGCGGGAGTTGACGTTTCTTAAATGTGGATACATTTCGTGGTCCGGCTATGTCAAGCGTTTGTCGCGATCCGTCCCCCAACCTCTCCCATGCATAGCAACAGCTGCGAGCGAGCGGCTTATCCTGTCCCCTTAGGAACCGGATAATTTTGTGCGAGAGAGTGTAGAAGAGGGTAGTAGCAGTGCTTCACCGTGCCTTCTCACCATTTGCTCTCTCTCCTCCCTGTGCCCCACTCTCCCATCCGCTCGCGTCTCATTATCGACTGTTCGCTGGCTGGGTGCGACTCAAGTACATCCGGAAATGTGTGCTCGAGACGACGCGGAGAAACGCCAACGCTGAGCCGAGAATGCTGACGCCACACTGTCCCGTCCGCTCGCTCCCCACTCTCGACCGTTCGCTGACTGGGCCCCTCTCGAGGCGATGTCAGAAGTCAGTGAAAGCGAATGTCTGACGGTAACGGCACCCTCTCTCGGCGCAGCAAACACATTGGCTTATTCTCACAATTCTCTCCGGTGAGGTGGGGACATTTTTACTCCTTATGGCCATGCTTAAAACAGTGCAGGTGAAAAGGGGTGGGGGCTAAGTGCAATGTGTATGGGACGCATCCATAGCGTCGTACAGCGGGCTGAATTAAGCCGGCCCAGAGAGGCGGCGGACAGGTGAGTGCGCATCGAGGTTGGCCCTTCGCATGGGAAGAAGCAGCGTTTCCCTTTTCGCTCCCATGTTCGCACGCACTGTGTGCGCTCGCCGCTGGTCCCTGTCGCTTGGTTGACTCCTTTGATCTATGGGGCCTTCCCGGTGTCGCCTCAATCATGGCTCGGTTGACCTGAAGCCAGTGAGCGGGCTCAGCAGGAGCGCGCCGGTTCAAAGGGCACAGCCATCGATTCATTCTCGGCTCCCGGGATATTGCATCTTTGTCGTCACCCTCACCTTATTCGCCTCAATGGCCGCGGCGGCTGTGTTGCTGCTATTGCTGCCGCGCCCGGCGCAGTCGAGCGTCGTGCCGCGACCACCGCGCGGCTCTGCTGGAACCCTCGGCTTCACAGCCCGGGCCCAGAACGCCAATTTCGTGGAAGATGGCGCGCGAGTTTTTCTTTGCTCCTTCAGTTCGCCTTACCTCGACGCGCTGCTTGCCAGCGCTCACCGGATGGGATATTTAACGCTGTTACCGCCGACGGGATTCGTGCAATGCGGAGGATTTTCTTTTTTGAGCTTCTGGGCAAGAATGTTCATTCGTTTGCGTGATCGCTGCCGCACTACAGTGTCCTTATATTTCTTATTGCAATTATTCGAATGCCGCATACGCTGCAGTAAATGTGGGCGCTCACTCAGGCACGATGTAATATTTATTTTTTCGGCAATTTCGTTCACAAACGTTTGAAAGAAAGCTGGTGAATGTTAATATGGTGTTTACTGAGAACTAAATTACATGTGCGAAAGGATTTCAGAAGAATATTCTTATTGAGCGCAATGCGAATAGCATGATATTGCAATTCTTCGGGAAGAAAGTTACCAAAATGTTAGAAAGAAACATAAACAAAAGCACAACATGAAAGTCTTAAGCTGGAGCTCCGCCTTCCAGGAATAGAACACCATAGCGTAATCGGACCCAATTCAAGTCGCCTTCTCCATCAAAAGCCTGGATTTGTTTTTCGGTGGGAACTTAAAACATGCTGTAAAGAACGCAACTTCTGTGCAAGTATCACTTGGAGCGTTCGAACGATCCTGGAATACATTCTACAATTACGGCTACCAAGGGTCCTCTAAGTCATAATTTTTCCTCATGTGATTTCGCTGAGTACCCACCGTGATTCATTAAGGCAACACGCGCACCAGCCTAGCTGCACTTTTGCTAGGCCATTTATGCTGATAATGGTGATTGATTATGCCTGTGGGCTTTATAATTAGTGGGCCTTTAAAGCAGCCACTCTTCGCGCAATTCACATATTTTGACGCCTTGCGTGATTGTATGCGTTCGCCAGGCTATATAACATGCATAAAGGAAACTCCTCGTTTTAAACTACACTTTTATAGGTTTTTTTTTCTGAACAATTTCAAGCGCGGGTTGGCTTCGTGGTAGCACACAGCCTGTCGCGCAGACATGATGGGTTCAATACCCACTAGAACAAAATACTTTGTTAATTTACGCTGATTTTTCGCTCACAACCATTGTGACCGACACTGACACCGGAATTTCTGCGAAACAAGTTCTTTAGCGATATGGTAGCAAGGCGTATTTCCAGATAAATTGGCTCAGCATAGCAGTAAAATATTGACCGAGAACACGAGGGAGTAGGTCAAGGAGAACGGCGTGTACACAGGGTTGCTTGAATTCACTATGAGCCGTGAAAAGCGCCAGAAATGCCATGCGGCTTGTCAGCCGTATTTTCAATGTCTCTTTCAGCTTCCGGCTCTTAACGTCGACAATCTTTCATGTCACTTATTTCGCAGAAACAACTGAAAAGTTACCATGTTCTGCTTGAACTACACATTTGGTTTTAAGATATAGTGTGTCCATGACTGTTGCCGTGTCCAGTGGCAGCTGTGGGTGATCTCATTGACCTTTCAAAAGCAATCATGCATTCAGAAGTAAACTGAGGGGGTGGAACACATGGTAACTGACCAACTCTGACGATGAACTCAAGTTTCAGAACCGTATACTTGTTCCTTGTTCGCTGAGCTGTACTAGAAGTTGTTGTCAATTATGGAGCCAGTAGGAGACACAACGAGCGTGTGTAAATAGCAGGCGTAGTCCCTATTGTCCCATTCATTGTAGATGGTGTTGACTGGATGATTACAGAATCGAAGAGCCGGTGGGATGACTTTTTTCCTTGGCGACTAAATAAACTGAGCATGCACAAATATCAACTGCAGTGATGGCATAGACACAAATGTGATGGAAAAGAGATCGCGGTCAGTAAGAACAAGGCATGCTCGTTTACCTGGCCTCCTGTGGCGATGCAGTGAATCCCTGCAGGGATTAACTCTAAGCGCCAACTCACCTACTCACTCACAGATTGTGGCATTGAGTTAAGTGTAAAAGCGTCATACATTATTGCAGAATTGAAAGTTTAATTAGATATAACTTTTCGTGGCATGACGTCCATATAAGGGCACCATAACTTCCCTGCTAAGCGACCGAACTCAACATTCTATGCAATGTGCTGAATCAAATGGACGACAGACCATTTTCATAAGAACCTGCAATCGCGGCCCTACGCCTCGCAGGCCATCAAAGCGACGTCGGCATTGCTACTGTTTTTTAAATCGGTGGTCTTAAACAGCCCTTATGCCTAGTTCACACTGAAACATCCTCTTTCAAACAGCGACCGAAATTCCCCTGCCACCGAAACGCAGCGTCGTTCGCACTGGACGCGCCCCGTGCCGCCGAATATTTCATCTACCACGGGGCGAACGCGGGATGGATGCGCTGTCACCCGGTTGTTGTCGCCTTTCGCAAACGCCACTAAGCAATCTGGTGGTGTATACTTCGATGATTCTCGTACGCAGGATGCAAGAAAAGACAGTACTGCTTACTTTCCTGGCAAGTTGCTGTCTTGTAATGCACGAAGAGCAAGAAAACCCCTGACGCCAGCGGCGTTGGTGGGTTTGTTTTGCTCTGCAAGACCGCAACGAGCTCGGTCACGCCAACAGCAAGCTCGGTCACTTCTTCCACGAAATATGGACGCGAAGTATAGGCACAGAGTAGGTTAAACTCCCGTTGGTTACAACGTTCAGTTACGTGCACTGCGACACAACAAGTGAGTAAGGCTTGGCCACCATTTTTCAAAATTCCTTAAGTAGCACTCATATTGGTCCGCGGCGACCTATTCGGCGGCAGACGCCGCAAAAATCGGTCCGAGAGCAATCGGCACGGAGAGGGCCCTTTCGGCGGATCTCGCCGCCGCCGAACCGGATTCAGAGAACTTTCGGCGACCGGAATGCTCAGTGTGAACGCGGCCTTAAACAGCCTCTAAAAATACGAAAAACAAGCGCTTTCCTTCTCTCGCAGCCTTTCTTATAATCGTGGCACCGTTTGTGACGTCAGAAGTTCATTCGCGTGACGGCAGGATGAAATAAGATCTCAATTTGTCAATATACGAGTGATGGTTCTTCTAAATTGTTGCGTATTTCTCTAACACGCGGTATCATGACCGGTGCTGCGTTGTCGCACACGAGTATCGTGTGCGATCAACTGCTTTCACTTCGCATTCCCGCGTTCGTGACTGCGAAACGGAAATTGCGGCGTGTAGTCGATAAGCCCAAAATCCTCACTGGCTGAACACTTCATGTGACTTTGCACTTGTTTTATGAAGAAATAAGTGACGAGGAGGAGATAGGGCTTGCAGGAATGGTAGGCGAGAAAGAAACTGATGTCTTGCTTTGGATCTCGTTGTGGTTTCGGGGCCCTTTAAGTGATACTTTGTAGGCGTGTAATGAACAGGCGCACATATGCATGCTTCGTTCTTTCCTGTTACGTTACTTTATTCTCTTCCCCCCAGTGTAGGGTAGCAAACTCGATGCGTATCTTATTGACCTCTCTGCCTTTCATTCATTTTCAATTACAGCGAGTCTACGTGTTCCTTTAGCTCTGCTGCTAATGTACACTTTCTTTCGGAGCTGCATATTACATTACAACAGCGACGGCTCAGGAACATGGCTGCTGTGAGAAGTGCATGATTCTGGTAGCGTAGGGTGAGTTTAAGTTGAAGTCTTTATTCGGTATACGCGGTGTGAAAAAACGCTGTGTTACTGGCAATTTTCGCAATACTGGGGAGAGGATACTTACGAATAGCGTGTTTATTTATTTATGTTATTTTATGTATTTATTTTTTCGCACATACCGCAGCTGAACAAGAGCTCTTGAAAGAGTGAGTTTACAAATGTATAAATACTTAAATGTATTCACAAAAGAAAATAACACTAACCCCGTTAAATAAAGGGATAAACAAGCAAGTATAAGTACGCTTGGACATCGGATGTGGATGTTTGTATCTGCCATCTAAAACATGACTACATGCCTTGGATTGAGAATACAAGGTTATGGGATGGACGAGAACTGACAGAACCCGGTAATGATTCGGACTGGAACCGACCAGTCCAGATAGATTTTCTTCAGAACCAGGTAACTTACCTTCGACAATGTTACGGGGGAAAAGCTGGGTTAAACATATCAATGTTTACTTAGTAGGTTGTCAAATTTAGGTTGGGTTGGTGTCTCGTTCATGACTGTGGTGGGCAGTTAGTAAAGTTGTTACTTGAGATATTTGCCCCGCCGCGGTGGTCTAGTGGCTAAGGTACTCGGCTGCTGAACCACAGGTCACGGGTTCAAATCCCGGCTGCGGCGGCTGTATTTCCGATGGAGGCGGAAATGCTGTAGGCCCATGTGCTCAGATTTGGGTGCACGTTAAAGAACCCCACATGGTCGAAATTTTCGGAGCCCTCCACTACGGCGTCTCTCATAATCGAATTGTGGTTTTGGGACGTTAAACCCCACATATCAATCAACTTGAGATATTAACTGAAGAGCTGATGATTCACTGCAATGGATTCGGCTATTCCATGCAACGACGTGAACAAGTTTAGGAGAGGATAAGAAGTCATGGTCATAAGTAATAACAATGACATGTAAGTCTTGCAGCGTTTTTTGGGAGCACCTTCTAGTGTGTTAATGTCACACTGATTATAAGAAATACAAATTGTTTTTGAGCAACCCATCACTGTCGATTTCAAGACAAATAAAGGAGGATATACATTCATACAAGGACACTTCCCGCACAAACTTAACTTGCCGTTCTACAAACACAAAATGGTTTTATGCCGGGGTCCACCAATGCTCTACGAATGTATTTCCATTACGGATAGGACGTTGATATATATATATATATATATATATAGGAGGATCGTCGCTCCGCGACTCAGCCACGACGTGTCGGTTGTTCAGCTTGCTAACGGCACGCTATTCATATATACACCATTTATCACTGGCGGTACTGAGAGATCGGTAACTTCTGTTTATTTTTGTTTTTATAGGTGAGATGGTGAGACGGGTGCAGGGGGCCCACAGCGTATGTCATCGCCTTGCTCGTTACGATGCGCACGCGCCTTTACAGGACGTGTTCGCTCGCACAGCAGCGCTTATCTCCAGATTGGGATGGTTTGTATATGCGTCTTGGGCTTTGACCGAAATTGTATGTTGAAGTTACTGAGAGCAAGAAGGTAACTTCGCTCGCTCACGCCACCACGCTTCCCAAAGAGCGCGCTGCTCGCGCACAAGTAACAATTCTGAAAGTTGCTAGTTCACGCTCGTCCTGTGTATACTTGTGAGTTACGTGCGTCCTTTGCATTTGAGCAGAGCGCTTTAAGTGGCGAGCCGTCACAGTCATTCATGCTCGCACTCCATGCGTTCTTTTCGTGCGTCTTTTCTGCTTGAAGAACGTGCTGCAAGTTTCGAGCGTTCTTCTGGTGACATTACAATTTGTTCCTATAGAATTCATTACTTCGACGATTTGGTCGATCAATGTAGAATAAACTGCGAATATCCTCAATGAATACACAGTTCAATTTCGTACTTTACCAATTCGTATGACAGAGGGATCGCTCTGGTTTTCTATCTTTTACCTGTGACGCGCTTTCAGTGATGTTATGTGAAGATCTTTTGCCTACGCGTAGTCATAAAAATGAAAAAAAAATAATAATAACAAAAAAGATTAGTGATTCATGCAATAGAAACTTAGTGTACTTTGGAAAGTTGACCTATAAACGACGTAGGTACCATAGTGTTTTTTTGTTAGTGCATTGTGAGATATACAGGCGTTTCAAAAATATTACCAAATCCCCCAACATGAGCAAAACGCAATATTCGTTTTCTGCCTATTAAATTACTGCTTCGGTAGTGGAAGGCACTTTATTATAATAAAGACACCTTTTGAGATGATAATTAGGAAGTTATTTTCATCAACGTTTTTAATAATGGATCTGGGAAAATATGTTCAATTGTAGAATTACATGTTGTTAACGTGGGAAAATCCATCGCTTCTGTGAGATTGCGGAAAAGCGGTGTCTATTATATTTACGAATCAGTTATATTCAACCAAATTCAAAGGCGGCCATTGTTGAGTTTAAGTGTATTCTACTGCATCTCAAAAACTATGCTACTTTTCTAGAAGTTGGCATGGGCTCTTCGCATCAATAACATGAACTCTCCCATTTGACATAACCACGTACCCATCTCAACTAACTAAAAAGTTTTTAACTTTCCAACTTATTATTACAAGTTACCTCTTCAACCATTTTATATGCCTACAGGTAAAGGAAAATTCAGCAATTCATCATGGACGACTCTGAAGAATATTACAGCTGATCTCTTCCGCGTTTCTGTTTGAGGTGACAGTGATGTCGCGGACCACGATGGCGTGAAGGAGTGTGACTGACTGCGGGTTTGTGTGTGTGCCGTCTTGTTTGCTGTGTTGCTCTCGATGTCTCTTCTTTCCTCTCCTTCATTCAATCTACCCATGCCGTGTACACGTGTAGGGCAGTAAACCAGCTATCCAGGACCGGGTAACCTCCACGCCTTTCCTCGATCCTCTACCATTTCTTCTATTTTGTCATTACAATCTTAAGATGCCTGCCGCTACAGCAAAAGCACTGCTGATGGCAGCGAGAAAACATTAAAAATTCCAGAGTTTTGACGATTTTTTACACATTTCTTGAAATACCAGGTAATGTGCTTAAACCTTGACATTGAGCTTGAAAAAATAGGGTGTTATAAAATTCGGGTACTATATATGCAGTATGGTTACGGGAGCAACAATTGAAAATAAAAGGGTAGTATCTATTGCAGAAGAACATCAGGGTGGGCTTACTGAAAGTAGTGTTCAGCTTTCAAGCACCAAATCTGGAAACTGACTCCTCGAAATAGTAATAATCATTAAAAAATTTGATCACTTCATATAAATACTGTGTCATTGGCATGAATGCTAATGTTAGATGAGCCGTCAGCCGGCAAGTGATTTAGGTAGACTGAAATATAGTTGGTACCAGAAAACGGGGTTTCGGGGCACTCCAGAACGGAAATCAAGTTAGTAGAAGCAGTGATGGTCCAGCTGCATAAGAAACGATCTAAGGGCACGTTTAGAGAAAAATTGACATTTAACAAAGTTAGCACTCTTTAGTACAGCCCAGAGTTTAGGAAAGGGTTTAGAAGTGCCTGAAACTTTCGAAAAATTTATAAACGTCGCGTTGAACATGGTTCCCAAAGTCGAGGCTATATAAAAGATATCTTGCGTGAACTCAAGTAACTGCATTGTTGCACTGAAACTGCACCTAATCCTGTACTCTGTTAGACCGTATGTTGAACAATTCCAAAAAGAGCAAGACGTGCTTATGAATGATATGTTCGAACATGTTGCATCTTTAGTAAATCTGTGCCCCGCCGCGGTGGTCTAGTGGCTAAGGTACTCGGCTGCTGACCCGCAGGGCGCGGGTTCGAATCCCGGCTGCGGCGGCTGCATTTCCTATGGAGGCGGAAATGTTGTAGGCCCGTGTGCTCAGATTTGGGTGCACGTTAAAGAACCCCAGGTGGTCGAAATTTCCAGAGCCCTCCACTACGGCGTCTCTCATAATCATATGGTGGTTTTGGGACGTTAAGCCCCACATATCAATCAATCATTTAGTAAATCTGTGGTTCAACAATCACTGTTCATCGCCAAAGTTATAGCACATGATAAAACTTGTTGAATATTAACATGAAATTGTAAGAATATATATATATATATATATATATATATATATATTTATATATATATATATATATTGTAACGGATATAACAACCTCACAACCAGGACGTCCTATTTACAAGGTTTAATAAGGGCGAACTTGTGCCCAAGCCAAAAGAACTACACAGTAGCTGGGAGAAAGCAGCGAACGCTCGTCGTCCTCTTCTTCTCTTCTTTTTCCTTGGCCGCTGCTCGGTAGCAGCTCGTGCACAGGCTGGGCCGGCTCGTGCCTTCCGGCGGGCTTCATGAGTCGTAGCGATGCCGTCAGCGTTCCTCTTTTAACAACGTCTGCGTTGTACTGCGCCTTAACAATTCCTCGTGGCATTATCCCCCCTCTCAAGCGGCATCGCCCCGATGCTTGCGATGAGGCTGTTCAGTACTTTTTTTTTTTTTCTTTGTGTGTACAAGTTTGTAAAAATGAGGTTGCAGTACGTCAAGGGATTGGGGTGGCTAGGTTTGGAATCGGTCGTAGTACGGTTTCATCCGTACAATGTGTACACGCTCCGTGGGATTGCGTCGCCTCGAATGCAGGTGGCCTGCAGGCTTGACTTCGTAGACGAGGTCATTGTGTCGCTGTACTATCTCGTAGGGGCCAAAATACCGGGAAATGAGTTTTTCGGAGAGGCCTCGTCGTCGTACTGGAGTCCATATCCACACTTTGTCGCCAACGTCATATCGCGTGTCAAGTCTTCCTCGGTTGTAGCGGTCGGCATCGATGCGGTGTTGGTGGCGTATTCGGTATCTTGCTAACTGGCGGGCTTCTTCCGCTCTTTGTAGAAAGTCGTCAAGATCGGGGGGGTAGTCATCTTGGTCTATTGGTAACATAGCATCCAGTGTTGTGGTAACAGCACGACCGTAAACTAGTTCAAATGGGGTGATTTTGGTGGTCTCTTGCACAGCCGTATTGTAGGCGAAAGTGACGTATGGTAAAATTTCGTCCCACTTTTTGTGCTCGACATCCACATACATGGATATCATGTCCGCTAGAGTTCTGTTAAGGCGTTCGGTCAGGCCATTGCATTGAGGATGATATGCAGTGGTTTTCCTATGAACAGTGTGAGTCATGTTGAGCAGGCACTTCAAAAGTTGCGCCGTGAAAGCCGTTCCGCGATCGGTGATTACAACCGTTGGAGCGCCATGTCGCAGGACTATTTTGTGTACGAAGAATTGGGCCACTTCTGCTGCCGTTCCTCGTTCCAAAGAGTCTGTTTCGGCGTATCTAGTTAAATAATCAGTGGCCACAACGATCCATTTCTTGCCGAGTAAAGATGTCGGGAAGGGTCCAAGGAGGTCCATTCCAACTTGGCGGAAAGGCGCTTTCGGTGGATCTATAGGTTGTAGAAGGCCCGCTGGTTTAGAACTTGGTGTTTTTCGTCTTTGGCACTCGCGGCATGTTTTGACGTAGTGTTGCACTGAAGCTAGTAGCTTGGGCCAATAATAATGGAGACTGATCCTTGCAAGCGTTCGCGTCACACCCAAATGTCCAGATGTGGGCTCATCGTGACACGCTCGAAGTATTTCTTGTCGCATAGTTGCTGGAACGACAAGCAGGAACTTTTCGCGGTTGGGCTTGAAGTTTCTCTTGTAGAGAACGCTTCCTCGGAGGCAGAACGATGCGAGGCTTCGAGAAAATATACGGGGTACTTGTACGTCAATTCCTTGCAGGTGTTCGATAAGCGGGAGTAATTCTTTGTCTGTACGTTGGAATTCGGCTATTTGAGTGGTCTCGACAATTCCTACGAACGGAAAGTCGTCTTCTTCTGATAGTGGTGTGTCTGTAGGAGCCCGTGACAAACAGTCGGCATCGGTATGTTTTTTGCCAGATCGGTATACCACGCTTATATCGTATTCTTGCAGTCTGAGGCTCCACCTTGCTAGTCGTCCGGATGGTTCCTTGATGTTCGCCAGCCAGCAAAGCGCATGGTGATCGCTGACTGCCTTGAATGGTCTACCATATAGGTACGGCCGAAATTTACTGATGGCCCAGATGACGGCAAGGCATTCTTTTTCCGTGGCCGAATAGTTTGTCTCTGCTTTTGTTAGAGTCCGACTGGCATAAGCTATCACTTTTTCTTCACCTTTCTGCCACTGTATTAGAACGCATCCAAGGCCGATGTTACTGGCATCTGTGTGTATTTCCGTGTCGGCTGTCTCATCAAAGTGAGAAAGAATCGGGGGGTTTTCTAACCTCTTTCTCAATTCGTTGAAGGCGCTTTGTTGCTCGTTTTGCCACTGGAAAGGCACATCTTCTCTCGTAAGTCTCGTTAAGGGTTCTGCGATCTTTGAAAAATTTCTCACAAATCGTCTATAGTACGCACATAGACCTAGAAATCTCCGTACTGACTTTTTGTCTGTTGGCACCGGAAACCTTGCGACGGCGGCCGTCTTATCAGGATCAGGGCGAACACCTTGGGCGCTGACGACATGCCCAAGAAAACGAAGCTCTTCGAAACCTAATCGGCACTTCTCTGGCTTGATTGTCAAATCTGCCGAACGGATTGCCTCTAACACTGACCGAAGGCGCTTGATGTGCTCCTCAAATGTAGCCGCGAAGATGACCACGTCGTCTAGGTACACTAGGCAACACTGCCACTTCAATCCGGAAAGCACAGTGTCCATCATGCGTTGGAACGTTGCCGGCGCACAACAGAGACCAAACGGGAGAGCCTTAAATTCATAAAGTCCGTCCGGGGTAACAAAAGCAGTCTTTTCGCGATCACGTTCATCAACTTCGATTTGCCAGTATCCACTTTTCAGATCTAGTGATGAGAAGAACTTGGCACACCGAAGTCGATCTAACGTGTCGTCGATGCGTGGAAGGGGATATACATCCCGTTTAGTCACAGCATTCAGTTTCCTGTAGTCGACACAAAACCGTAGCGTGTTATCCTTCTTCTTGACAAGCACCACGGGAGATGACCACGGGCTGTTAGAAGGCTGGATAACATCATCTTCAAGCATTTCTCGTACCTGCTTCTTGATGACTTCCCTTTCCTTAGGGGAAACACGATACGGGTGCCGGCATACCGGCCTGGTTGTCTCGTCCGTTATGATCCTGTGTTTTGTAATGCTCGTGCGCCGTACCTTTGAACTGTTGGAGAAACAGCTGCCAAATTCCCGCACGAGGTCGTATAGCTGTTGACGTTGAATCTCTGAAAGATTAGGATTTACGTATATTGTGTCGCAGGCATCAGATGGAAGTTTCACATTCGGTGACGTCGTTTCAAGACTGCATATTTCTGTCACTTCACAGAACTCATGAAGAAACGCTATTGCCGTCCCTTTTGCGATGTGCTGGAATTCGTTACCGAAATTCGTCAAGAGGATGTCTGTGCACCCGTTTCGCAGCTGGATAATCCCTCGTGCCACACAAACGCCTCTTTTCAAGAAAACATCCACGTTGCTCTCCGCCACACCCTCGTAGTCGCTGAATGTATCATTATTCACGAGGACCATTATACTGCTCCGTGGCGGTACAGTCACATCATCGTCGACGACGCGCAGTGGAGTGGTACATCGTTCATCTGATCGTGCTACCTTTAAAGCTTGCTCCGTCGAAAAGGACACGCTCGACCTCTGTAAATTGATAATCGCACCATTAGCTTGTAGGAAATCCATTCCCAGTATCACTTCCCTCGAGCACACAGGCAGGACGACAAAGTCACCGACGTAAGTGAAGCCCCGTATCATGACCCTTGCGGTACATCGGCCGGAAGGGGTTATGAGGTGACCACCTGCAGTACGTACTTGAGGTCCACCCCATTCGGTCAGAACTTTCCTGAGTCGCTTCGCTAATTCGTAACTTATCACAGAATATTCCGCACCAGTATCGATCAAAGCATTGAGCTCTAGTCCGTCAATCACCAACGGCAAGTCTGAAGTAATTTTCTCTGTACTGCACTCCTTTACCTGGAAACAGTCGTCGTTATCAGGCTCGTACCGCAGTGGAGGATCTTCATATCCCAAGTCGCCAGCGGCCTCGCCTCCACAGGTCGCCCTCTTCAGTTTCCCGGATTTGGGCTAGGCGAACGCTGCCTAGACGTGCTTGGGAAGGGACGTGGGCTAGACGAGCGGTAGCGCATAGGGGATGGTGAGCGTGGTTGATGACGACGAGGCGGGTCAAATTCCCGACGTGAGCATAGGTATTCTTCAATCTCGGAAGGTCTTTCGCCGTTTCGCGGACACGGTGCATTGATGGCGAATCCCCTAAGACCAGCTTGACGATATCGGCAGAATCGGTACAGGTGGCCAGCCTCTCCACAGTGGAAACACAAGGGCCTACGTGTGGCATCTCGCCACACATCGCTCTTCCGTGGCATCATCTCTCTCGCACGAGGTGGAGTGCGTGTTGCCTCTACGATTTCAGGCGGGCTGCGCATTGTCTGCACATAAGTACTTGGTGTCTCGATCGGCGAACAGTGCAGAGTAGGTCGCCTGAGCACCTCGGAGTACGTTACCGCCCGTCGTGTCGCTGGCACATCACTCCGCGGCTCCCGCATGGCCTGTCGAATTTCTTCTCGGACAACTTCAGCAAGAGACAGCTCGGGGGTGACATCAGGTGACTGCAGTTTCCTTAATTCCTCCCTGACAACAGACCGGACGAGCTCCCGCAATGTGTCAAGATTATCCACGACGCCTGCTGAGTAGACTCCTGCGGATGCACCGGCTACGTCGCGGTTGTACTGTCGGGCTCTCTGCTGAAGCGTCGTTTCGATGGTTGTTGCTTCCGACCGAAACTCAGCAACAGTACGGGGCGGATTGCGGATGAGTCCCGCGAACAATTCTTGCTTTACCCCGTGCATGAGGTGGCGCACCTTCTTGTCTTCCGTCATGCCAGGATCAGCTCGCTTGAAAAGGCGGGACATGTCTTCGATGTACATCGCGACAGTTTCGTTCGTTCGTTGAATCCGTGTGCGGAGAGCTGCTTCCGCCTTTTCCCGGCGATCACTGTTGGCGAACGTACTCAGTAGCTGCCGCCGAAACTCTTGCCACGACGTCAGAGATGCCTCGTGGTTTTCGTACCACACTCGTGCAGAGTCTTCCAACGCAATGTAGACGTTACGCAGCTTGCCTTCCTCGTTCCACTGATTTAGATTTCCCACTCTCTCGAAATGCTCTAACCAGTCTTCGGCGTCCTCGTATGGGTCACCATGAAACACCTTTGGAATGACCGGTTGGCTTACGATGAGTTGTGCCGGCGTAACTTGGCTCGTCATGGTGGTGGCGGCGCTTGTCTCCGTCACCGATGCCCTTGATACAGAAGGGAGTGGCCCAAATTCTGGCAACTCTCCTCGGATACGGCGGCTGACTCGTTGGTGCACCGGTGTAAGCTCCACTGGTTGCGGCTGGTCAGTGCTTGGACTTCGCTCTTGCGTGGGGCTCGGAATCATGTACCCCGCACCTCCACCAGAAAATGTAACGGATATAACAACCTCACAACCAGGACGTCCTATTTACAAGGTTTAATAAGGGCGAACTTGTGCCCAAGCCAAAAGAACTACACAGTAGCTGGGAGAAAGCAGCGAACGCTCGTCGTCCTCTTCTTCTCTTCTTTTTCCTTGGCCGCTGCTCGGTAGCAGCTCGTGCACAGGCTGGGCCGGCTCGTGCCTTCCGGCGGGCTTCATGAGTCGTAGCGATGCCGTCAGCGTTCCTCTTTTAACAACGTCTGCGTTGTACTGCGCCTTAACAATTCCTCGTGGCAATATATATATATATATATATATATATATTCAGCAGGAAGTTCAAGGGGTCTGGTACGTATAAAGAACACAAACGAGTACACGTACGAAAGAGCAATACTTTTATGCCAACGTTTCAGCCGTGGCACGGCCTTCGTCAGGGAATAAAGAGTAGACAAGCAGATGCCCCTTTTTTTTTAAGGGCCGTTGAAATCACACAATTGATCAGAATAGTGATTAGAAAGTGCGAAAGCAATACCAAAACAACATTGTCAGTATGATTTGATACGAGTATTGAGCAACAATATCGCTGTGGATAACTCAAGATATGAGCGCATAGCTTCAGCGTAGGGCAAATTTATATGCGTAGGGCAAATTTTTAAAGCAATAAAGCACTTCATAAGCCAAGCGAATATCATGAGCACATGTCACGCACACTGTAAGATACCCGAGGACAGTGAACAAAATTCAACTGGTAACTGAAGCATCAAGTTTGATGCCAAACTACTGCATGCGCACATATAATAAATGGAAGCACACACAAAAAAATATATATAATCAAATAAATGAGAGAAGAAACGATGACATGGGTAGGGGGGCATTTAACGCATTCCTGTGATGGACAATGCTACATAGAAAGGAAAGTAACGCGTCCAACGCTTTCGTTGATGCCTGAGTGCAAAGTGTTGAACTTGTTAATGAGATAGGACTCGCGAACTTCTCGGTCAGAATGAGTTTTAAACCCGGATTGTAATATTGTGGCTTTGATGTTTTCGAAAGAGTGCCCTGGCATCTGGACATGTTTTGACAGTGGAAGATGAGGAAGGTTAGAAGCATGGGCTCTGTGATTGTTAAAACGTAACCTGAATGATGTTTCGGTATGCCCAATGTATTGCATGCGGCAAGTAGAGCACTCAAGCATGTAGATAACATTAGCGCTGTCGCAAGTGAAGTCTCCGTTGATTTTTAAGGAAAAGTTTGATGCGGTGCTAGTTGCGGTGTGAGTACTTGACATGTGCGGGCAAACCTTGCAGCGGGGCTTATTGCAAGGATGGCAACCACTGTAGTTGGACCGATTAATTATTTTCGATGATGTTAATGTATCATGCAGGTTGCGTGATCTGCGGTAAACTACCCTCGATGGTTCCGTAAAAATGTCTTTTAAGCGATCACTTTGTTGCAAGATATTGTGGTGTTTTCTTAGAATATTGGCCACATTAGGAACCGAAGCTGAGTGCGTAAGGATGAGGTTAACACTGTTACGTGAAGTGTTTGCAGATCGTTTGTTGCTTGTGAGCAACTCTTTACGGTCAATGTTGTCAGCCTTCTTGAGGGCGTCGTCTATGATTCCCGATGGGTATCCTTGCCTCGTAAGAGCACCTCGTAGGTCTTCGCAGTTGCGAGCGAAATCATTGTTATCAGAGCAGATGCGTTTAAAGCGAATGGCCTGACTATATGGAATACTGGTTTTGCAGTGTTTTATGTGGCTACTATGGAAGTGAAGATACTGATGTCTATCGGTTGGTTTCCTATATAGTTTGGTCGTCAATTTTCGATTGCACAGTGTCACTGTGACGTCAAGAAAGTTGACACTGGTGTCCGAGTATGAGTGCGAGAATGATATATTTGGATGGGCATTATTATAATCGCCGATGAAAGAAAGAAGCTGGGATTCACCATGATGCCATACTAAAAAAATGTCATCGATAAAACGCTTGTAATAAAAAGGCTTCAAATCGCGGCTGGCAAGAAAATCGCGTTCTAGAGAGCCCATAAAATATTTGCGTAATTAGGGCCTGTTCGTGTGCCCATGGAAGTGCCGCTAACTTGAATGAAGTGTTGTCCGTTGAACTCGAAATTGTTTAGTTCGAGAATTAATTTGAGAAGCGTAGCTAGTGTAGAGGAGTCTATCGTTTTGTCGAGGTCAGACTCGTTATACGCTTTTACAACAGCACGGATACCATCAGAATGGGGAATGTTGGTGTACAAAGAACAAACATCGAGGATCACCAAAAATGACCCATCAGGAATGTCTAAATCAATGATATCATTTAAAAAGTGATTGGTGTCTTTAATGTACGAGGGAAGTGAAACCGGAATAGAAGAAATGAGGGTATCAACGTAGCGTGACAAATTTTCTGTCACCGTACCTATACCAGACACAATCGGTCTACCGGGAGTGTTTTCTTTGTGAATTTTGGGTAGGGTGTAGAACCTGCCTGCCACCGGGCTTAGTGGAATCAGCGTACGTAATGCAGACTGAGCGATTTTGTTTTCTTTTACAAGATCTGTAACAACATCACTGACAATACGTTTGAATTCCGCTGTCGGGTCGTCATTAAGACGCCTGTAGTATGTGGTGTTATCAAGTTGTCTCTGGGCTTCACCAATATAGCTGTCAGCATTCAAAACCACTACTGCACCACCTTTATCTGCTGGCTTAATTACTATATCATTGCGGCTAGCCAATGCTTTGATAGCCTGAGCCTCTTTAAAGGTGACGTTATGGCGGAAGGGAAAACGTGTTTTGTACGCTTGAAGTACATCATCCTGTACAGCTCGTATATATAAATCGAGGCATTTATCCCGTTGAGTGGGTGGTGTCCAGTGTTTACCAGATGGTAACGCGGAGTTGGTTTGTTCACTTGGTTGGCGGTTGAAAAAGTACTCGCGCAATCGCATGTTTCTTTCAAAGTTATGAAGATCGGCAATGAGCGTGAATTCATTGTAGCCGCCAGTTGCGGGACAAAAGTTTAAACCTAGCGACAAAACCTTAGATTCTTCAAGACTTAATTGATGACTAGATAAATTCACTATATTAGTAAGTTGCCCGGTATGCTTAGCAGGGTCGGAAACACTTCCATGCGATTCGGAATACAAAGCAACGGGTATGTTATCCCGAACCATTTTCCTCCGCTTGACATGGTTAATTTCATTCAGCTTTTTCTGCCTGTACAAGTGAAGCTCCTTGTTTTCTTCACTGCTTAGGACATGTGTGGCACGCAGCTGTTTCTCCTTGTTAGCTAGAACCTTCGCGGACGATTCATAATGCTTTGAAATGATCTCGGTCAATTCAATAGAAGCTCGTGCTAGCGTGTTGTTCCATTTAGTCAAATGTACACTCGACATTTCAGAAACCGCAGGTTTCAAGGACAGGCATAAGCCTTTAGGCGCAGTGGAAGTAGCAACATACATTTTCATAGTAGATGCATGCAATTCACAGCGCGTACGCTTCTCAATAACTTTACGAATTTTCATGAAATGAACGGATGCATTTAGATAAGCACTCTTACCGAACCTGGTGGTTCCTAGTCAGTTCATTTCATGGGATGGAACATCACGGTGTCCTCGTAAATTGTACCTCGACTGAGGCATAGTGGCATTTCTGTTGATTGATGTGGGAGCTGGTCCGCGCGGCCCAGAATGTTGCGGCGGGTCGGATGATGTGTCGCGGCCAGGTAAATTCCGCAATTTTGTTCGGCCATTTTGGATCGTTGCAGCACCAGGCATCCTCCGGGGCTGTACGGTAGACGGTCTTTTAGGGCCGCTTGTAGTGGAAGTGCGATGTGAGGACACATTCGGCGCACAGTCAGTCCACATAGACGACCCCATATCTTTGGGGTTGTTGAAACATAATTGTCTAATATGGCATGCTAGCAGTGCGACACCCTCGAAACTTAGATGAAGTCCATCGGCTGCCAGAACATGGCTCGGAGGTAGCCATTCAAACTGGTGGTCCAAATAGGACACAAGTCTAGATCTTCGGCAAAAAACTCGAAGAAGGTGGTTGAAGTGACCCGCTTCCTTGTTGCAGTGACGAACCAAAGGTAGGTTAAAGCTCCCTCGACGACGATTCATGGACCTTGGTAAAATCAAGCTTGCGTATATCCGCTTTATACATGGACGGGTGCTGGCGATGAAGCCGAGCACGTCCCTGTATCTTTCAAAAGCAACACGTCCTGAGCACGAAGTCAAGTCATTTGTGCCCACATGAAGGATAAGGGTTTCTGTTGATTGTGGGACGAAGTCCAACAGCGAAAGAATGTCGTTGATCAAGGCACCACTTTGAGTGACGAAAGCGGGCGTTCCATCGATGAGTGGATCAAAATACTGGTGAAGATACTTGGCTTGGGAATCGCCCAATAAAACAGTGGATACGGATCCCTTGGGGAATTTCCACACGATGCTCTTCGTCGTGACTTTTCCAGAACCCATAGTCGTGAATATTCAGCAGGAAGTTCAAGGGGTCTGGTACGTATAAAGAACACAAACGAGTACACGTACGAAAGAGCAATACTTTTATGCCAACGTTTCAGCCGTGGCACGGCCTTCGTCAGGGAATAAAGAGTAGACAAGCAGATGCCCCTTTTTTTTAAGGGCCGTTGAAATCACACAATTGATCAGAATAGTGATTAGAAAGTGCGAAAGCAATACCAAAACAACATTGTCAGTATGATTTGATACGAGTATTGAGCAACAATATCGCTGTGGATAACTCAAGATATGAGCGCATAGCTTCAGCGTAGGGCAAATTTATATGCGTAGGGCAAATTTTTAAAGCAATAAAGCACTTCATAAGCCAAGCGAATATCATGAGCACATGTCACGCACACTGTAAGATACCCGAGGACAGTGAACAAAATTCAACTGGTAACTGAAGCATCAAGTTTGATGCCAAACTACTGCATGCGCACATATAATAAATGGAAGCACACACAAAAAAATATATATAATCAAATAAATGAGAGAAGAAACGATGACATGGGTAGGGGGGCATTTAACGCATTCCTGTGATGGACAATGCTACATAGAAAGGAAAGTAACGCGTCCAACGCTTTCGTTGATGCCTGAGTGCAAAGTGTTGAACTTGTTAATGAGATAGGACTCGCGAACTTCTCGGTCAGAATGAGTTTTAAACCCGGATTGTAATATTGTGGCTTTGATGTTTTCGAAAGAGTGCCCTGGCATCTGGACATGTTTTGACAGTGGAAGATGAGGAAGGTTAGAAGCATGGGCTCTGTGATTGTTAAAACGTAACCTGAATGATGTTTCGGTATGCCCAATGTATTGCATGCGGCAAGTAGAGCACTCAAGCATGTAGATAACATTAGCGCTGTCGCAAGTGAAGTCTCCGTTGATTTTTAAGGAAAAGTTTGATGCGGTGCTAGTTGCGGTGTGAGTACTTGACATGTGCGGGCAAACCTTGCAGCGGGGCTTATTGCAAGGATGGCAACCACTGTAGTTGGACCGATTAATTATTTTCGATGATGTTAATGTATCATGCAGGTTGCGTGATCTGCGGTAAACTACCCTCGATGGTTCCGTAAAAATGTCTTTAAGCGATCACTTTGTTGCAAGATATTGTGGTGTTTTCTTAGAATATTGGCCACATTAGGAACCGAAGCTGAGTGCGTAAGGATGAGGTTAACACTGTTACGTGAAGTGTTTGCAGATCGTTTGTTGCTTGTGAGCAACTCTTACGGTCAATGTTGTCAGCCTTCTTGAGGGCGTCGTCTATGATTCCCGATGGGTATCCTTGCCTCGTAAGAGCACCTCGTAGGTCTTCGCAGTTGCGAGCGAAATCATTGTTATCAGAGCAGATGCGTTTAAAGCGAATGGCCTGACTATATGGAATACTGGTTTTGCAGTGTTTTATGTGGCTACTATGGAAGTGAAGATACTGATGTCTATCGGTTGGTTTCCTATATAGTTTGGTCGTCAATTTTCGATTGCACAGTGTCACTGTGACGTCAAGAAAGTTGACACTGGTGTCCGAGTATGAGTGCGAGAATGATATATTTGGATGGGCATTATTATAATCGCCGATGAAAGAAAGAAGCTGGGATTCACCATGATGCCATACTAAAAAAATGTCATCGATAAAACGCTTGTAATAAAAAGGCTTTCAAATCGCGGCTGGCAAGAAAATCGCGTTCTAGAGAGCCCATAAAAATATTTGCGTATTAGGGCCTATTCGTGTGCCCATGGAAGTGCCGCTAACTTGAATGAAGTGTTGTCCGTTGAACTCGAAATTGTTTAGTTCGAGAATTAATTTGAGAAGCGTAGCTAGTGTAGAGGAGTCTATCGTTTGTCGAGGTCAGACTCGTTATACGCTTTTACAACAGCACGGATACCATCAGAATGGGGAATGTTGGTGTACAAAGAACAAACATCGAGGATCACCAAAAATGACCCATCAGGAATGTCTAAATCAATGATATCATTTAAAAAGTGATTGGTGTCTTTAATGTACGAGGGAAGTGAAACCGGAATAGAAGAAATGAGGGTATCAACGTAGCGTGACAAATTTTCTGTCACCGTACCTATACCAGACACAATCGGTCTACCGGGAGTGTTTTCTTGTGAATTTTGGGTAGGGTGTAGAACCTGCCTGCCACCGGGCTTAGTGGAATCAGCGTACGTAATGCAGACTGAGCGATTTTGTTTTCTTTTACAAGATCTGTAACAACATCACTGACAATACGTTTGAATTCCGCTGTCGGGTCGTCATTAAGACGCCTATATATATATATTATATATATATATATATATATATATATA
>WOVY01003593.1:0-17220 GCA_013436015.1 Rhipicephalus annulatus | reverse complement strand
AAGAAAGTGCTCCTTCTAAAACTGTCGCAGTCAAAGACTTACCTTCATGCAGCGGATGAAAGCGTCTTAGACTTTCTTGACATAAAACTTGAGCAATTTTGGTGGGTCTGATGTTTCTGACTATGGGGAGACATTTAAAAGGTTATGTCTATACTGTATAGATTATTTTGTGCCAAATAAATGAAAAGGATCGCGAAAAAAAATCCGTGGATCAACCGTGACATCTTGCATCAAAAAAGGAAACTAAACGATTACGACGTCACCGCGCATCTCAGACAACTATTCACACCAACCAGACACTTTTAAACCAGTCTATCCGATGTGCTAAGCAATTTTATTTTCAACACACTCTACCAGACTTCATACGGACGGCTCCTGATAAATTCTGGTCGCAATTATCTCGCAAGAAAGAGGGTACTCTTCAAAAATTCACAATGATACAATCGTTGCAGATGAAACAAGCATAGCGACACATTCAATGAGTACTTTCAAAGCGTTTTCCAAAAAGATTGCGACAGCGCACGGGCTTCTGCTACCTCTCCTTATCTCGACGCAGACATCGTGTCCCTATCTGGTGTTGTATCTATGCTTCTGAATTTAAAGACTAAAGCGTCGCCTGGTCCCGATAAATTCACAACGCGTTTCTGCGTCGATACGCTGAGATGGTTGCTAAATTCCTTGTGATCATTTTCCGCGCCTCCCGTCTTCTTCTTCTGTTCCGATAGATTGGAAAATAGCGCGAATGTACCAAGATTCAAATCAGGAGATAAATATTGATTACAAAATCGCCGCTATATCTATTACTTGTTCTTGTTGTAAGCTTCTCGAGCCACGTCATAGCTAACTACATCACTAATTTTCTTAATGAGAACAATATATTAACCCATTTCAACATGGGTTCAGAAAAGGTTGTCCACTGTTACTCAACTGGTCACAGCATACATACTTCGCATCTGTTCTTGATAAATCCGGGCAAATTGATGTTATTTTCTTAGACTTTGGAAGGCTTTTGATTTAGTTCCCCACAATAAACTGATTTCAAACTTAAAAATATTGGCCTTCCAGAGTTTATTGTAAATTGGGTATCCGCGTACTTGTCAAATCGAACACAATTTGTTGATATAAATGGTCACTGTTCATCCAAATTCAGGTACATCAGGTGTTCCTCAGGGAAGTGTTTTAGGGCCCCTACTTTTTTTAATCTATATAAATGATATTGTTGAAGTTGTACCTGAATATGTCGGAATAAGGCTATTTGCCGATGATTGCGTGCTGTACAAGGAAATAGTTACCATGAATGATCAACAGCTTTAAATACCTGCCTTGATAAAGTTTACCAGTGGTGTAAGCAATGGGATATGAAGCTAAACTCAGACAAAACAGTGTACATGAACATCACTAGAAAGAAAAACTTCTCTTCTTTTCCATATGCGCTACAAACTCACGTACTCAAGGAGGTCAGTGTGTATAAGTACCTTGGCGTAACGATAACCAAAAATCTAAGTTGGAATATGCATGTATCGAACATTTGCGCATCCGCCTTCCGTAAGCTATGCTGTCTCAAGTACAAACTTCGTTTGCCCCGTCATCAGTGAAGCTGTTAGCCTATAATACCATCATTAGACCTACTCTCGAGTATGCGTGCGTCATTTGGGACCCATACACTAGAAAAAAACATTCATGCCATAGAAATGATTCAACGTAAATGCATCAGGTTTATATTTTCTAAGTACCGCATGACAGACTCCCTACAGCTATCATGAAAGAAAATAATATACAAGAACTCCAACTTCGTCGCAAAATTCTGAGATTAAAATTTCTTTTTCAGTTAAAACACAAATGCGCTTTCGCACTAGATCGCCTTTCCGACTTTAATGGTGAAAAACACTGCATCTCACTAGGTGACAGCGTTTAATGCGGTTTTATGACGGTTCATATCTTAACCTAACCAACCTTCGCACTTGTATCTAAAAACGCTCTATTACACTGTTTCCTTCACAATTACGATATTTGCATGACCTCACAGTTTTTCACCAACTTAGTACAGTACAGAACGCTGTATCTCGCTCAATGACATCGTTCTTTAAGGTTTCACGATGCTTGCATGCGCTTTCATAGCAGTTTCGCACTTGTAACGGTACAAGACGCAGTATCTGGCTTGTTCATGCCGTTTTGTGTGCTTTCACAATATTTCACCTATCGCAGGTTCGTACTCGCAATAAAACAACACTATCTCGTTAGATGACGTCGTTTTTGGTGGTTTCACGACGCTACCTAGCTTAAACTAACCTAACCTAACCTAACCTAACCTTCAGCACTTCTATCGTTAGAAAACGTTTTACTCGCTACTTTACAATGCTTTCTGCAACATTACGACGGTTTCATGCGCTTTCACATTAGATATCGCTGTTTCCGACTTGTAATGGTGAAAAACACTGCATCTCACTAGGTGACAGCGTTTAATGCGGTTTTATGACGGTTCATATCTTAACCTAACCAAACCTTCGCACTTGTATCTAAAAACGCTCTATTACACTGTTTCCTTCACAATTACGATATTTGCATGACCTCACAGTTTTTCACCAACTTAGTACAGTACAGAACGCTGTATCTCGCTCAATGACATCGTTCTTTAAGGTTTCACGATGCTTGCATGCGCTTTCATAGCAGTTTCGCACTTGTAACGGTACAAGACGCAGTATCTGGCTTGTTCATGCCGTTTTGTGTGCTTTCACAATATTTCACCTATCGCAGGTTCGTACTCGCAATAAAACAACACTATCTCGTTAGATGACGTCGTTTTTGGTGGTTTCACGACGCTACCTAGCTTAAACTAACCTAACCTAACCTAACCTAACCTTCGCACTTCTATCGTTAGAAAACGTTTTACTCGCTACTTTACAATGCTTTCTGCAACATTACGACGGTTTCATGCGCTTTCACATTAGATATCGCTGTTTCCGACTTGTAATGGTGAAAAACACTGCATCTCACTAGGTGACAAGCGTTTAATGCGGTTTTATGACGGTTCATATCTTAACCTAACCAAACCTTCGCACTTGTATCTAAAAACGCTCTATTACACTGTTTCCTTCACAATTACGATATTTGCATGACCTCACAGTTTTTCACCAACTTAGTACAGTACAGAACGCTGTATCTCGCTCAATGACATCGTTCTTTAAGGTTTCACGATGCTTGCATGCGCTTTCATAGCAGTTTCGCACTTGTAACGGTACAAGACGCAGTATCTGGCTTGTTCATGCCGTTTTGTGTGCTTTCACAATATTTCACCTATCGCAGGTTCGTACTCGCAATAAAACAACACTATCTCGTTAGATGACGTCGTTTTTGGTGGTTTCACGACGCTACCTAGCTTAAACTAACCTAACCTAACCTAACCTAACCTTCACACTTCTATCGTTAGAAAACGTTTTACTCGCTACTTTACAATGCTTTCTGCAACATTACGACGGTTTCATGCGCTTTCACATTAGATATCGCTGTTTCCGACTTGTAATGGTGAAAAACACTGCATCTCACTAGGTGACAGCGTTTAATGCGGTTTTATGACGGTTCATATCTTAACCTAACCAAACCTTCGCACTTGTATCTAAAAACGCTCTATTACACTGTTTCCTTCACAATTACGATATTTGCATGACCTCACAGTTTTTCACCAACTTAGTACAGTACAGAACGCTGTATCTCGCTCAATGACATCGTTCTTTAAGGTTTCACGATGCTTGCATGCGCTTTCATAGCAGTTTCGCACTTGTAACGGTACAAGACGCAGTATCTGGCTTGTTCATGCCGTTTTGTGTGCTTTCACAATATTTCACCTATCGCAGGTTCGTACTCGCAATAAAACAACACTATCTCGTTAGATGACGTCGTTTTTGGTGGTTTCACGACGCTACCTAGCTTAAACTAACCTAACCTAACCTAACCTAACCTTCGCACTTCTATCGTTAGAAAACGTTTTACTCGCTACTTTACAATGCTTTCTGCAACATTACGACGGTTTCATGCGCTTTCACATTAGATATCGCTGTTTCCGACTTGTAATGGTGAAAAACACTGCATCTCACTAGGTGACAGCGTTTAATGCGGTTTTATGACGGTTCATATCTTAACCTAACCAAACCTTCGCACTTGTATCTAAAAACGCTCTATTACACTGTTTCCTTCACAATTACGATATTTGCATGACCTCACAGTTTTTCACCAACTTAGTACAGTACAGAACGCTGTATCTCGCTCAATGACATCGTTCTTTAAGGTTTCACGATGCTTGCATGCGCTTTCATAGCAGTTTCGCACTTGTAACGGTACAAGACGCAGTATCTGGCTTGTTCATGCCGTTTTGTGTGCTTTCACAATATTTCACCTATCGCAGGTTCGTACTCGCAATAAAACAACACTATCTCGTTAGATGACGTCGTTTTTGGTGGTTTCACGACGCTACCTAGCTTAACTAACCTAACCTAACCTAACCTAACCTTCACACTTCTATCGTTAGAAAACGTTTTACTCGCTACTTTACAATGCTTTCTGCAACATTACGACGGTTTCATGCGCTTTCACATTAGATATCGCTGTTTCCGACTTGTAATGGTGAAAAACACTGCATCTCACTAGGTGACAGCGTTTAATGCGGTTTTATGACGGTTCATATCTTAACCTAACCAAACCTTCGCACTTGTATCTAAAAACGCTCTATTACACTGTTTCCTTCACAATTACGATATTTGCATGACCTCACAGTTTTTCACCAACTTAGTACAGTACAGAACGCTGTATCTCGCTCAATGACATCGTTCTTTAAGGTTTCACGATGCTTGCATGCGCTTTCATAGCAGTTTCGCACTTGTAACGGTACAAGACGCAGTATCTGGCTTGTTCATGCCGTTTTGTGTGCTTTCACAATATTTCACCTATCGCAGGTTCGTACTCGCAATAAAACAACACTATCTCGTTAGATGACGTCGTTTTTGGTGGTTTCACGACGCTACCTAGCTTAAACTAACCTAACCTAACCTAACCTAACCTTCACACTTCTATCGTTAGAAAACGTTTTACTCGCTACTTTACAATGCTTTCTGCAACATTACGACGGTTTCATGCGCTTTCACATTAGATATCGCTGTTTCCGACTTGTAATGGTGAAAAACACTGCATCTCACTAGGTGACAGCGTTTAATGCGGTTTTATGACGGTTCATATCTTAACCTAACCAAACCTTCGCACTTGTATCTAAAAACGCTCTATTACACTGTTTCCTTCACAATTACGATATTTGCATGACCTCACAGTTTTTCACCAACTTAGTACAGTACAGAACGCTGTATCTCGCTCAATGACATCGTTCTTTAAGGTTTCACGATGCTTGCATGCGCTTTCATAGCAGTTTCGCACTTGTAACGGTACAAGACGCAGTATCTGGCTTGTTCATGCCGTTTTGTGTGCTTTCACAATATTTCACCTATCGCAGGTTCGTACTCGCAATAAAACAACACTATCTCGTTAGATGACGTCGTTTTTGGTGGTTTCACGACGCTACCTAGCTTAAACTAACCTAACCTAACCTAACCTAACCTTCACACTTCTATCGTTAGAAAACGTTTTACTCGCTACTTTACAATGCTTTCTGCAACATTACGACGGTTTCATGCGCTTTCACATTAGATATCGCTGTTTCCGACTTGTAATGGTGAAAAACACTGCATCTCACTAGGTGACAGCGTTTAATGCGGTTTTATGACGGTTCATATCTTAACCTAACCAAACCTTCGCACTTGTATCTAAAAACGCTCTATTACACTGTTTCCTTCACAATTACGATATTTGCATGACCTCACAGTTTTTCACCAACTTAGTACAGTACAGAACGCTGTATCTCGCTCAATGACATCGTTCTTTAAGGTTTCACGATGCTTGCATGCGCTTTCATAGCAGTTTCGCACTTGTAACGGTACAAGACGCAGTATCTGGCTTGTTCATGCCGTTTTGTGTGCTTTCACAATATTTCACCTATCGCAGGTTCGTACTCGCAATAAAACAACACTATCTCGTTAGATGACGTCGTTTTTGGTGGTTTCACGACGCTACCTAGCTTAAACTAACCTAACCTAACCTAACCTAACCTTCACACTTCTATCGTTAGAAAACGTTTTACTCGCTACTTTACAATGCTTTCTGCAACATTACGACGGTTTCATGCGCTTTCACATTAGATATCGCTGTTTCCGACTTGTAATGGTGAAAAACACTGCATCTCACTAGGTGACAGCGTTTAATGCGGTTTTATGACGGTTCATATCTTAACCTAACCAAACCTTCGCACTTGTATCTAAAAACGCTCTATTACACTGTTTCCTTCACAATTACGATATTTGCATGACCTCACAGTTTTTCACCAACTTAGTACAGTACAGAACGCTGTATCTCGCTCAATGACATCGTTCTTTAAGGTTTCACGATGCTTGCATGCGCTTTCATAGCAGTTTCGCACTTGTAACGGTACAAGACGCAGTATCTGGCTTGTTCATGCCGTTTTGTGTGCTTTCACAATATTTCACCTATCGCAGGTTCGTACTCGCAATAAAACAACACTATCTCGTTAGATGACGTCGTTTTTGGTGGTTTCACGACGCTACCTAGCTTAAACTAACCTAACCTAACCTAACCTAACCTTCACACTTCTATCGTTAGAAAACGTTTTACTCGCTACTTTACAATGCTTTCTGCAACATTACGACGGTTTCATGCGCTTTCACATTAGATATCGCTGTTTCCGACTTGTAATGGTGAAAAACACTGCATCTCACTAGGTGACAGCGTTTAATGCGGTTTTATGACGGTTCATATCTTAACCTAACCAAACCTTCGCACTTGTATCTAAAAACGCTCTATTACACTGTTTCCTTCACAATTACGATATTTGCATGACCTCACAGTTTTTCACCAACTTAGTACAGTACAGAACGCTGTATCTCGCTCAATGACATCGTTCTTTAAGGTTTCACGATGCTTGCATGCGCTTTCATAGCAGTTTCGCACTTGTAACGGTACAAGACGCAGTATCTGGCTTGTTCATGCCGTTTTGTGTGCTTTCACAATATTTCACCTATCGCAGGTTCGTACTCGCAATAAAACAACACTATCTCGTTAGATGACGTCGTTTTTGGTGGTTTCACGACGCTACCTAGCTTAAACTAACCTAACCTAACCTAACCTAACCTTCACACTTCTATCGTTAGAAAACGTTTTACTCGCTACTTTACAATGCTTTCTGCAACATTACGACGGTTTCATGCGCTTTCACATTAGATATCGCTGTTTCCGACTTGTAATGGTGAAAAACACTGCATCTCACTAGGTGACAGCGTTTAATGCGGTTTTATGACGGTTCATATCTTAACCTAACCAAACCTTCGCACTTGTATCTAAAACGCTCTATTACACTGTTTCCTTCACAATTACGATATTTGCATGACCTCACAGTTTTTCACCAACTTAGTACAGTACAGAACGCTGTATCTCGCTCAATGACATCGTTCTTTAAGGTTTCACGATGCTTGCATGCGCTTTCATAGCAGTTTCGCACTTGTAACGGTACAAGACGCAGTATCTGGCTTGTTCATGCCGTTTTGTGTGCTTTCACAATATTTCACCTATCGCAGGTTCGTACTCGCAATAAAACAACACTATCTCGTTAGATGACGTCGTTTTTGGTGGTTTCACGACGCTACCTAGCTTAACCTAACCTAACCTAACCTAACCTTCACACTTCTATCGTTAGAAAACGTTTTACTCGCTACTTTACAATGCTTTCTGCAACATTACGACGGTTTCATTCGCTTTCACATTAGATATCGCTGTTTCCGACTTGTAATGGTGAAAAACACTGCATCTCACTAGGTGACAGCGTTTAATGCGGTTTTATGACGGTTCATAACTTAACCTAACCAAACCTTCGCACTTGTATCTAAAAACGCTCTATTACACTGTTTCCTTCACAATTACGATATTTGCATGACCTCACAGTTTTTCACCAACTTAGTACAGTACAGAACGCTGTATCTCGCTCAATTACATCGTTCTTTAAGGTTTCACGATGCTTGCATGCGCTTTCATAGCAGTTTCGCACTTGTAACGGTACAAGACGCAGTATCTGGCTTGTTCATGCCGTTTTGTGTGCTTTCACAATGTTTCACCTATGGCAGGTTCGTACTCGCAATCAAAACAACACTATCTCGTTAGATGACGTCGTTTTTGGTGGTTTCACGACGCTACCTAGCTTAAACTAACCTAACCTAACCTAACCTAACCTTCACACTTCTATCGTTAGAAAACGTTTTACTCGCTACTTTACAATGCTTTCTGCAACATTACGACGGTTTCATGCGCTTTCACATTAGATATCGCTGTTTCCGACTTGTAATGGTGAAAAACACTGCATCTCACTAGGTGACAGCGTTTAATGCGGTTTTATGACGGTTCATATCTTAACCTAACCAAACCTTCGCACTTGTATCTAAAAACGCTCTATTACACTGTTTCCTTCACAATTACGATATTTGCATGACCTCACAGTTTTTCACCAACTTAGTACAGTACAGAACGCTGTATCTCGCTCAATGACATCGTTCTTTAAGGTTTCACGATGCTTGCATGCGCTTTCATAGCAGTTTCGCACTTGTAACGGTACAAGACGCAGTATCTGGCTTGTTCATGCCGTTTTGTGTGCTTTCACAATATTTCACCTATCGCAGGTTCGTACTCGCAATAAAACAACACTATCTCGTTAGATGACGTCGTTTTTGGTGGTTTCACGACGCTACCTAGCTTAAACCTAACCTAACCTAACCTAACCTTCACACTTCTATCGTTAGAAAACGTTTTACTCGCTACTTTACAATGCTTTCTGCAACATTACGACGGTTTCATGCGCTTTCACATTAGATATCGCTGTTTCCGACTTGTAATGGTGAAAAACACTGCATCTCACTAGGTGACAGCGTTTAATGCGGTTTTATGACGGTTCATATCTTAACCTAACCAAACCTTCGCACTTGTATCTAAAAACGCTCTATTACACTGTTTCCTTCACAATTACGATATTTGCATGACCTCACAGTTTTTCACCAACTTAGTACAGTACAGAACGCTGTATCTCGCTCAATGACATCGTTCTTTAAGGTTTCACGATGCTTGCATGCGCTTTCATAGCAGTTTCGCACTTGTAACGGTACAAGACGCAGTATCTGGCTTGTTCATGCCGTTTTGTGTGCTTTCACAATATTTCACCTATCGCAGGTTCGTACTCGCAATAAAACAACACTATCTCGTTAGATGACGTCGTTTTTGGTGGTTTCACGACGCTACCTAGCTTAACTAACCTAACCTAACCTAACCTAACCTTCACACTTCTATCGTTAGAAAACGTTTTACTCGCTACTTTACAATGCTTTCTGCAACATTACGACGGTTTCATGCGCTTTCACATTAGATATCGCTGTTTCCGACTTGTAATGGTGAAAAACACTGCATCTCACTAGGTGACAGCGTTTAATGCGGTTTTATGACGGTTCATATCTTAACCTAACCAAACCTTCGCACTTGTATCTAAAAACGCTCTATTACACTGTTTCCTTCACAATTACGATATTTGCATGACCTCACAGTTTTTCACCAACTTAGTACAGTACAGAACGCTGTATCTCGCTCAATGACATCGTTCTTTAAGGTTTCACGATGCTTGCATGCGCTTTCATAGCAGTTTCGCACTTGTAACGGTACAAGACGCAGTATCTGGCTTGTTCATGCCGTTTTGTGTGCTTTCACAATATTTCACCTATCGCAGGTTCGTACTCGCAATAAAACAACACTATCTCGTTAGATGACGTCGTTTTTGGTGGTTTCACGACGCTACCTAGCTTAACTAACCTAACCTAACCTAACCTAACCTAACCTTCACACTTCTATCGTTAGAAAACGTTTTACTCGCTACTTTACAATGCTTTCTGCAACATTACGACGGTTTCATGCGCTTTCACATTAGATATCGCTGTTTCCGACTTGTAATGGTGAAAAACACTGCATCTCACTAGGTGACAGCGTTTAATGCGGTTTTATGACGGTTCATATCTTAACCTAACCAAACCTTCGCACTTGTATCTAAAAACGCTCTATTACACTGTTTCCTTCACAATTACGATATTTGCATGACCTCACAGTTTTTCACCAACTTAGTACAGTACAGAACGCTGTATCTCGCTCAATGACATCGTTCTTTAAGGTTTCACGATGCTTGCATGCGCTTTCATAGCAGTTTCGCACTTGTAACGGTACAAGACGCAGTATCTGGCTTGTTCATGCCGTTTTGTGTGCTTTCACAATATTTCACCTATCGCAGGTTCGTACTCGCAATAAAACAACACTATCTCGTTAGATGACGTCGTTTTTGGTGGTTTCACGACGCTACCTAGCTTAACTAACCTAACCTAACCTAACCTAACCTAACCTTCACACTTCTATCGTTAGAAAACGTTTTACTCGCTACTTTACAATGCTTTCTGCAACATTACGACGGTTTCATGCGCTTTCACATTAGATATCGCTGTTTCCGACTTGTAATGGTGAAAAACACTGCATCTCACTAGGTGACAGCGTTTAATGCGGTTTTATGACGGTTCATATCTTAACCTAACCAAACCTTCGCACTTGTATCTAAAAACGCTCTATTACACTGTTTCCTTCACAATTACGATATTTGCATGACCTCACAGTTTTTCACCAACTTAGTACAGTACAGAACGCTGTATCTCGCTCAATGACATCGTTCTTTAAGGTTTCACGATGCTTGCATGCGCTTTCATAGCAGTTTCGCACTTGTAACGGTACAAGACGCAGTATCTGGCTTGTTCATGCCGTTTTGTGTGCTTTCACAATATTTCACCTATCGCAGGTTCGTACTCGCAATAAAACAACACTATCTCGTTAGATGACGTCGTTTTTGGTGGTTTCACGACGCTACCTAGCTTAACTAACCTAACCTAACCTAACCTAACCTTCGCACTTCTATCGTTAGAAAACGTTTTACTCGCTACTTTACAATGCTTTCTGCAACATTACGACGGTTTCATGCGCTTTCACATTAGATATCGCTGTTTCCGACTTGTAATGGTGAAAAACACTGCATCTCACTAGGTGACAGCGTTTAATGCGGTTTTATGACGGTTCATATCTTAACCTAACCAAACCTTCGCACTTGTATCTAAAAACGCTCTATTACACTGCTTCCTTCACAATTACGATATTTGCATGACCTCACATGATTAAAAAACACAGCGCAAACAACGGCAGGAAGAAAGGAAGAGACAGGACAGAGCGCTGACTTACAACTGATCTTTATTAGGAAATGCGAACAAATATATATCATGGCAGGCAAATAACACGTGTCCACCACAAAATCAAAAAAGTCGCACAAGCGTCACCATCACCGTGTCGCCACTGTCTCACCGCACACGTGTTCATCTTACAGATAAAAAGTCCATCTCTTTTTGAGAGAGGGTTACAGATGCCCTACTTACACATTGATCTTTCAGACGTGCAATTTCAGCCGCTTCCATTATCTCCCTAGTTTTCCTTTCTTTGTGCCTGGCTAGGACTTTAGTGTCGCGAAACTGCGGTATGCACCCACAATCCCTACAATGGATGCCAAGGTGGCCGCTAATAGTGTTCTTCACGTTGTACTCGTGCTCCTTCAATCTTGTGTTTACGCACCTTCCTGTTTGGCCCACGTATATTCTTCCACATGACAGCGGGATCGAATAAACTACATTTTCCGCGCAAAGTATGTAACAAAATTTATGATTTACTGCGCAGAGCTGCGGCACTCTTGCGGGTTTGTTCACTTGCGCACATATGGACAACAGCTTTTTCGGCGCAGAGAACAGCACTCTGACGTTGGCATGCTTCCCTATCTTTTTCAAATTGTGTGCGATCCCATGCATATACGGCACAACGGTACACTTATGATTTCTGTTGCACTCCGATAACGATTGCCGGCCCTGGGTATGCTTTAGCTTTTTTATAATAGATTCTGCGACAGAAATTAACAGATATGATGGATAAGCTGCTGCCTTAAGGCGTTCAAGTTGTTTACTGAAGCTCTCTGAAATTAAGTGCCGACAAGACTTCTTTAAGGCATTAGTAAAGCACGTTGTGGCAATAGACCTCTTTACCAATTTAGAATGGCAGGAATCAAAAGGTAGCAAAGGCTTACTGGCTCGTGGCTCGTACTCCCAGCAAATGTGATCTGTTTCAAATTTAAGCTTTAGATCAAGAAACCTAATGACCTGCCCCACTGGTAACTCATGCGTTAAAACAAGTGGCTGGAAATGCTTTCGAAATTCACTTAGCACTTCTAACATTAGTGGTGGTAGGCCTGATTCGTCCGTCTGAAAAATAACTAAGAAATCATCTACGTAGCGGAAGACCTTGGCCAGCCTTGAAACATTCATGTGGTCGTGCACTTGCCTATCTAGTTGCGCTAGGAAAAGATCACTTAATATCGGAGCTATGCTAGATCCAATGCAGACCCCATTTGTCTGGATGTAAACCCTGTCATTCCATGTTGCAAAAGTCGAATTAAGGTACATGGTTAAAAGCTCTAAAAAACTGCCAACCGCTAACCCTGTGTCGTTCTGAAAGGCGGTTGCACCATGCTTATCTATACACTCTTCAATACACAGCATAAGTCGACTATGAGGCAAGGAATAGTAAAGGTCCTTTACGTCAAATGAGCATGCCATGTAGCTTTTGTCGTTACAGGTATCTAAAAACGCAATCACATCGTCAGAATTTCGCACAATAAAGGGGTCATTTACTTCCAATTTCCTTAACTTTTCTTGCAGAAACGAAGACAAGCATTTCTGCCACGTACCATTTTCCGATACTATTACCCTTAATGGCGTGTCCACTTTATGGGTTTTTGCAGTGAAAAATATATGCAAGCTCCCACCTTTGCTTTTGTCAATCGATTTCACCAAGCTCTCAAGATTATAGTTTTTTACATAGCTTCTTGGCTTTTGACTTAACCTGCTGAAGGGAAACATTTTCCTTTAAGGTGAAAGCTGAAGATATCGCTTCCTCAGCTTTTGATATAAACGTGCACTCCTTTAAAACTAGGAAGCCACCTTCTTTATCGGACGGTAACAAAGCCAAAGCGTTAGTTCTCAGGAAGGACACCGTCTGCCGAACTCGAATGTCATTCTCCCACTGTCCGCACTTCACCAATACATCAACACCTTCAGACACGCACCTGTCAGCGTCCGCCTCTGGAGCCAGTTCCGACACTTGCCTCACCAAGGTTAGCAGTTCAGGCGCAGTCTTTACAGGTTGTATGGCGAACTTTGGTCCTTTGTTCAGAACTTTGCGAATGCCGTCCGGAAGAGACACATCCCCGAGGGTCTTGACGCCGTCGACGTTTGCCCTTGTAACCTTAGGTGCAGAAGCACGAAGTTCAGCTAAAGTTTGCATCCACATAAACTCAGCTGTTGAATCCGCCAGGCTCCTGAATTCTCTCCATTTCCTAATTGGTCGAGGTAGTACACTTGGGCCATGAAGGCGCAGGAACAAGCAATCCTTGTAGAACCTTGCCTGCCTATTCCACTCTGCTCGTAAAATTTTGCACATTCTTGTTCCATGTCCTTGCGATGGAAAGAAGCCACCAAAAAGCCCCAACACTTCTGGCGGCAGCCACTTCTTCTTTAGATAAAACGACAGGGTGCGTGCTCGGCAGACAGAGACGGCAAAGAGGGTGATGAGGACGTAAGGATCCACATAGGAACAGTTAAAAGAGCCCTGTGTACTAGAAATGAAACTTGCTAAGGTTAAAGCTTGGGCGAGTTGGTTCAAATACATGATTAAAAAACACAGCGCAAACAACGGCAGGAAGAAAGGAAGAGACAGGACAGAGCGCTGACTTACAACTGATCTTTATTAGGAAATGCGAACAAATATGTATCATGGCAGGCAAATAACACGTGTCCACCACAAAATCAAAAAAGTCGCACAAGCGTCACCATCACCGTGTCGCCACTGTCTCACCGCACACGTATTCATCTTACAGATAAAAAGTCCATCTCTTTTTGAGAGAGGGTTACAGATGCCCTACTTACACATTGATCTTTCAGACGTGCAATTTCAGCCGCTTCCATTATCTCCCTAGTTTTCCCTTTCTTTGTGCCTGGCTAGGACTTTAGTGTCGCGAAACTGCGGTATGCACCCACAATCCCTACAATGGATGCCAAGGTGGCCGCTAATAGTGTTCTTCACGTTGTACTCGTGCTCCTTCAATCTTGTGTTACGCACCTTCCTGTTTGGCCCACGTATATTCTTCCACATGACAGCGGGATCGAATAAACTACATTTTCCGCGCAAAGTATGTAACAAATTTATGATTTACTGCGCAGAGCTGCGGCACTCTTGCGGGTTTGTTCACTTGCGCACATATGGACAACAGCTTTTTCGGCGCAGAGAAACAGCACTCTGACGTTGGCATGCTTCCCTATCTTTTTCAAATTGTGTGCGATCCCATGCATATACGGCACAACGGTACACTTATGATTTCTGTTGCACTCCGATAACGATTGCCGGCCCTGGGTATGCTTTAGCTTTTTTATAATAGATTCTGCGACAGAAATTAACAGATATGATGGATAAGCTGCTGCCTTAAGGCGTTCAAGTTGTTTACTGAGCTCTCTGAAATTAAGTGCCGACAAGACTTCTTTAAGGCATTAGTAAAGCACGTTGTGGCAATAGACCCTCTTTACCAATTTAGAATGGCAGGAATCAAAAGGTAGCAAAGGCTTACTGGCTCGTGGCTCGTACTCCCAGCAAATGTGATCTGTTTCAAATTAAGCTTTAGATCAAGAAACCTAATGACCTGCCCCACTGGTAACTCATGCGTTAAAACAAGTGGCTGGAAATGCTTTCGAAATTCACTTAGCACTTCTAACATTAGTGGTGGTAGGCCTGATTCGTTCGTCTGAAAAATAACTAAGAAATCATCTACGTAGCGGAAGACCTTGGCCAGCCTTGAAACATTCATGTGGTCGTGCACTTGCCTATCTAGTTGCGCTAGGAAAAGATCACTTAATATCGGAGCTATGCTAGATCCAATGCAGACCCCATTTGTCTGGATGTAAACCCTGTCATTCCATGTTGCAAAAGTCGAATTAAGGTACATGGTTAAAAGCTCTAAAAAACTGCCAACCGCTAACCCTGTGTCGTTCTGAAAGGCGGTTGCACCATGCTTATCTATACACTCTTCAATACACAGCATAAGTCGACTATGAGGCAAGGAATAGTAAAGGTCCTTTACGTCAAATGAGCATGCCATGTAGCTTTTGGTCGTTACAGGTATCTAAAAACGCAATCACATCGTCAGAATTTCGCACAATAAAGGGGTCATTTACTTCCAATTTCCTTAACTTTTCTTGCAGAAACGAAGACAAGCATTTCTGCCACATACCATTTTCCGATACTATACCCTTAATGGCGTGTCCACTTTATGGGTTTTTGCAGTGAAAAAATTATATGCAAGCTCCCACCTTTGCTTTGTCAATCGATTTCACCAAGCTCTCAAGATATAGTTTTTACATAGCTTCTTGGCTTTTGACTTAACCTGCTGAAGGGAAACATTTCCTTTAAGGTGAAGCTGAAGATATCGCTTCCTCAGCTTTTGATATAAACGTGCACTCCTTTAAAACTAGGAAGCCACTTCTTTATCGGACGGTACAAAGCCAAAGCGTTAGTTCTCAGGAAGGACACCGTCTGCCGAACTCGAATGTCATTCTCCCCCTGTCCGCACTTCACCAATACATCAACACCTTCAGACACGACACCGTCAGCGTCCGCCTCTGGAGCAGTTCCGACACTTGCCTCACCAAGGTTAGCAGTTCAGGCGCAGTCTTTACAGGTTGTATGGCGAACTTTGGGTCCTTTGTTCAGAACTTTGCGAATGCCGTCCGGAAGAGACACACATCCCCGAGGGTCTTGACGCCGTCGACGTTTGCCCTTGTAACCTTAGGTGCAGAAGCACGAAGTTCCAGCTAAAGTTTGCATCCACATAAACTCAGCTGTTGAATCCGCCAGGCTCCTGATTCTCTCCATTCCTAATTGGTCGAGGTAGTACACTTTGGGCATGAAGGCGCAGGAACAAGCAATCCTTGTAGAACCTTGCCTGCCTATTCCACTCTGCTCGTAAAATTTTGCACATTCTTGTTCCATGTCCTTTGCGATGGAAAGAAGCCACCAAAAAGCCCCAACACTTCTGGCGGCAGCCACTTCTTCTTAGATAAAACGACAGGGTGCGTGCTCGGCAGACAGAGACGGCAAAGAGGGTGATGAGGACGTAAGGATCCACATAGGAACAGTTAAAAGAGCCCCTGTGTACTAGAAATGAAACTTGCTAAGGTTAAAGCTTGGGCGAGTTGGTTCTTCAAATACATGATTTAAAAACACAGCGCAAACAACGGCAGGAAGAAAGGAAGAGACAGGACAGAGCGCTGACTTACAACTGATCTTTATTAGGAAATGCGAAACAAATATATATCATGGCAGGCAAATAACACGTGTCCACCACAAAATCAAAAAAGTCGCACAAGCGTCACCATCACCGTGTCGCCACTGTCTCACCGCACACGTGTTCATCTTACAGATAAAAGTCCATCTCTTTTTGAGAGAGGGTTACAGATGCCCTACTTACACATTGATCTTTCAGACGTGCAATTTCAGCCGCTTCCATTATCTCCCTAGTTTTCCTTTCTTTGTGCCTGGCTAGGACTTAGTGTCGCGAAACTGCGGTATGCACCCACAATCCCTACAATGGATGCCAAGGTGGCCGCTAATAGTGTTCTTCACGTTGTACTCGTGCTCCTTCAATCTTGTGTTTACGCACCTTCCTTTGGCCCACGTATATTCTTCCACATGACAGCGGGATCGAATAAACTACATTTTCCGCGCAAAGTATGTAACTAAATTTATGATTTACTGCGCAGAGCTGCGGCACTCTTGCGGGTTTGTTCACTTGCGCACATATGGACAACAGCTTTTTCGGCGCAGAGAACAGCACTCTGACGTTGGCATGCTTCCCTATCTTTTTCAATTGTGTGCGATCCCATGCATATACGGCACAACGGTACACTT
>WOVY01003592.1:0-140337 GCA_013436015.1 Rhipicephalus annulatus | reverse complement strand
TTTTCATCTGCAGATTAGAGAATCTTGTGCGGCATACACTCCAAATTATATCGCGAGGAAGTGAAGGTAATTCATGCACTAGCCTTGCAGGACAGCTGTGCTTTTTATGCACCTATGCTGCTATGCCAGCGCCATCATCTTGGAAACATGAAACGAATGCTAAAATAGCAGACCATTGTGAATTTGTTCACTAAGTGCAGATGCAACGAATGCACCTCGTATCTTAGAGCTAGAGTTACAACTAGATTGTAAAAAACTTGCCAGTTGGAAAGGCAGACATGAATCGTCTCCTCTGATCTTTGTCGACAGAGTTGTGAGATGTCGTCAGCCAGCGCCACTCCGCTTGTGCCACATGAAAATGGCACAAAAGCTGCCTTGCTGACGGCATGTCTGCTGTAGGGCGGCCTTCTCAGCACTCGAATTGTCACTCATGAATATCTGTGGGGCCTGGCAGATATGCAATAAGTTGAAAGCTGTTCATAGTTATAAAAGCATAGAAAAGTCGTGGCTGTTGTGAGAACAATTTTCGTGGGTGAATAAAAAAATATAAATAGCCTTGGCTAATAATTTTCTATTGAATTTGAGTTTGCTATTTGCTTTTTAATAAACTATAGAGGAGCAGTAACATTTATGGTAAGTTTTCAAGGTTGAAGACAAGTGTAAGTTTGCATCTGTTACCAGTATATTAAAAAGAAGAGAGAGTTCGGGCAATAGGTCCACGAACTCACTCATTGGCCAACTCGCACGGACTCACTCAGACTCACATTATGAGTCTGAGTCTGGATAAGCATTATTTTTGTGAGTCGAAGTCCGAGAGAGTTTGTTTGAAGAAAATTTTAGTGAGTGTGAGTCCGAGCGGGTTCGGCTATCACAAAAATTTGTTCAGCTGGACTCGCTCGGACTCACTGTCTTTTTTCGACCACAATGCCAGTGCTTTTTAACACCAAAATTTCACGTAATCGATACTCTTATTGGCACCTTTTCTTATGGTGCCTTCGAATATGAGTTACAAGTGCTCGTAAACCAGTAAGGTCGTTTTTCTTGAGAGATGACAGCGCAATATATATTCATCACCAACTTTTTTGTTATTAAATGTATTGAAGGAGAGGTTATCACCAACTTCCTTTATTGTCAATGGTTAGGGAAAAATCGAGGCCTTCCACCATGTAATTCATGCCACTGATCAATAAATATTCAAATGGTATATAAAAGACACGGCTTTGAAATATGTGAGCATTGACGCGAGTATGAACGCTGATCTAGGTAAAGCGGATAGTAATACTGAAGACGAGTAGGTATGACCATAGCTTGGCAAAACAAAAAATCGAACTTAGATTCCCTCAGGAAATGTATCTTGCACTTTGGGACTTGCTCGGACTCAGAAACACCAAAATTTTCCAGAGACGGACTCATTTAGATGCACACTCACAGAAATGTTAACTCATTCTGAGACTAGCGTCTCGATCCGAGTCAGAGTGAGTAGACTCCGAAGTGAGTTCGCTAATATCTACAAGAAAGAGACATTCCTGGTATAAGAGCAAAAAAGGACACTGCTAAGAGGCGAAGAAATTACACAAGCGCATGTGATATTCGTACAAGCCTATTTCTTATTCGTAAAATGTTTAAGGTTATTGGATTTATTATAATAAAAATGCTTGATTTTAAATGATTCAACCAAATTACTACTTTTTCAACCTCACATAACTATTGCCCATCACTAAACCTTGCAGTTCTTGCTTCTTCTGGCTGTTTTGGACAGGTGCGTGAAAGAAGTTGTGGCCGAAAATCACATGCATGTTTTCTGACAGGGCGAACTGTTGGAGGGCTATATTTTTCAATCAAATGTTGAATGGTAGAACTGAAGATTACCAAGCATATACAAGCTGTCTTGTCAGGTTTCATGCATATTCGGAATTCGCTGCGAGGAGGGCTCAACATATGTAATCAATTTGCAGTATTTCTAGTGCAATGAAGCTGTAATATTGGCGTACAATTTTTTTAAAGGGACTGTCAACTGCACAGAACTTTTGCTTATTATGGTGAAAATGAGAAGATTGTTAATCTCATCAGCACCAATGAGCATGTTTTTTTACCATATAAAAGGAGTAATTTTGATGTTGAAAATCTACAAAGCAACTGCTGGCATCACCCAGCAGCTATGTGGTTCAATTTATCCACACAGAAATGCTCGCAAGTAGGCTGGCTTTGCTTTAAAACAAACATGTTTAACTTGAAATTGCATTTCATTCCCTTGAGGCAACTTTAGACTGCACAAGAGAGCACTTTTGCTTGTTTTATCACGCGTTCAAGGAGGCACCGTGGCACTGCCGGCGAGACGGTCGCGTGCTTGCCTACGGCGGAGAAAAGCGAGTGCTGCGCCTGGCGCCGCTCTCAACAACAACAACAAAAAAGTCTTTGGCAAGTATTAGCACAACTGATTTCAGTAAATTTTCAAACCTTGCCCGTGGGTCCAGTGTCATCTAGTAATGTTGCGCGATCATTTGTGCTTAAAGTGCACAACAGTACTTATCAAAGTTCTAACATTGGAGAACATTTTGCCATCACGTTTCGCTTAATCATGTTGCCATGCTGGCTCTCATCCCATATGCATCGCAGAACACCTAAACACAACTGCAAGACAGCGGGGACATTCTGCTGTTTTGTGAAGGACATTTCATGTTTGTTTTAGTTGCATGCACACTTGGCAGGAGTAAAAACCACTACAGTTCGTTTCAAAATGCTGGCGTACCAGTGTTGCTGGAACAAACTCTTCCCCTCAACTGTGGTGGTTTTTGAGGCTAACTAAACAAAGCTGGAGAAACTTCAGTAATACATTATCTGACAATTTCCATGCTTTATACGACCAGTACGGTGTATGTAGTATTATTGGTGAAGGCCTTGCAAAAACTGCACACGGTTTCAGTTTTTGACTTTCACACCACTGTGATCACGTCCACCAGCCATCGTTCCGGGCGTTCATCACTCCGATGGAAAAATACTGAACGCAGAATAAAAAATTTTTTCCGAGAATTTCTACACACTCGCCAGAGAAGCCGTTGGAATGTTGGACACTTCAGACGTATGGTTTTTATTGCGATACAAAACAGCAAAGCAGTGGAGGACTATCATAGTCACTTGAAAGTGAAAGACTTACTTGGGGTGCTGCCTTGCATTCTGGCCTTCAGAGCTTGCATTTGAATGACTAAATTACTTATGAGCCCAGACTCGGAGAGGACACTGCACTTGTTTGCACTTGTTTCATCATGAACCTTTACCAACACGCCCAACTGGCAGTCATCCTACATACTTATGAGCGCTAAATAAAGCTAGAATAGATTTATCGTCATTGTGCCCTACCCACCAAAAGCTCCAGATGGTCTCTCAATGCCCGTAGGGTGTGTGAAAAATGATGCAAACAGACAGTTTTTATTTCACTTGTGTATTTGCTTACTTGTAAATAATAAAATCACCAATGTTCATTTTCATGAGTTTGGTACAATAAAGACATAATAGTAACACGTCGTTAATACAAAATAATTGAACTCTCTTTTTTTTTTTCTTGCAAATGGTGCTTTCATTCCTTATTGAGCCACATTTGCTGCTTCTCAGCGCACAAGCGCCACCATCCATTGCCGCGCACCCCCACAAGGCAGTCCTACATGCCCATGAAGCATAGAAAAATGTGAGCCATGTTAACTCAATACTGTGTGCCCACAGTTGACATGCATCTCCATGTGCAGTACCCTGTAGGTGTGCTGCTTGCCGAAAATATATCTGGTAAGCTTAATGATCAAAATATGTCATCCACAATGCACTTCTCATGGTGTTGTATGCATTATGTCTTGGGGTCCTCTTTATTGTGCTGCTTGTGTGCTTCTCTGTGTGTTCAATTTCCTGCCTTCTTTTTTACTTGTACTATAGTTCTGATACATCTAGGATTGCTGACTGTTTCCATTTCCTCATATTTCCTTGCAAAGTTCTGAGAAACTAGAATAAAAATTGACTTGAAAGCAGGTCGCAGAACGCGATACTTAAAAACACTTTGGTATCTTTCCTACTTGCAGGCTGGCCACCAAACCTCGGTGCTAAGGGCTTGAATGCCACTGGGTTGTAGTTGCCACCAACAGCAAGGGGATCGCGTCGTGATGGAAGAAGGGGATGCACGTGATCACGTGCGATGCAGCAGCAATACTGGCGCGAGGGGGACAGAAAATAAAAAAAAAAACATTGGTTGTGTGAAAACCTGTCGAGTCTTTTTCTCACTTGTGCTACACAAGGTATTGTAACGTTCTCCTCATTGTGAACATGTACTGTGATAGGGACAGCAGCTGCCTTTGTGTAGTATTTCTGAATGCTTTGTTGTTGTTACTAACACAAAGCTGTCACATAATTTAACCTTTTACCTCACTAAAATTATAAATGAACTGTAATAATTACAAGAGCAAGCCTAAAAATGTTGATACTTCATGTTACTTTGCCTGAAAAATGTTAGTTTTTGAAGCATGAAGTTGGTTTTGTTTAATCCCAAACAAGCGAACTCCACTTCTTAAAGGAGTGCCAACCCCTGATGTCCGACTAAGTTGGCATAAAAAGGACTGAATCATCGGCTTTCAGTGCTTGCAAGGAATGCTGGGTGAATGTCAACCGTTTGACACGCTATGTACACAATTGTGTACACCCCTTGATTTTTCTATTTGTATTAGTAGGGGCTAAGAAACATCAATATATATTGACTTTCTAATCTCTTTATTTAACTTCGTTTTGCAGCATACAGTTGCATATTTATTTTTATTTTATTTACTCTCAATATCCTTACGGCATAATAGAGGGGACTGGTTACAAAGTAGACAAGGAAAATGCAGCATGAAAAGTTACTAAACAAAGAATAAACTCATCATTACACAATGTTAGCTGTGTAAGGACAACAAACACAATACATAATTCAGCCTGTAAATACAGAATGTTAGTTAGTCTATTTTGCATAATTACAGAATACTGAGTAAAGTTTCTTGGAAAACAATTACTAATAGTGACATGTCTTCAGGTAGTTGGTTTCAATGTACCAATGTACAAGATGAAAACACTGGGAGTTGCATAATGCGATGCCAACCTTATGACGAGGTCACTGCAATGGGATATGTACTGAGGATTCAGGATTAGTTGGTCATGCAGGGTGGTATGACTGAATAATTCGTGAAATGAAGCCAAATAGGATATTTTACAAGGGGGTGCAAAAGAAACAAAGCTTCGGCTAGATTTAATTGAAGTTATACCAGCAATGCAATTACAGTGAGAAGGTTTCAAGTGGATGGAGTTATTCTGTACAAACAAGTGAATCAAGTTGTCGTGGCAAGGGTCTCGCACAGAAGAGGCATATTCAAGATTGAAGCGTAATAATGTTTCATATAGGAGTAGCTTTAGTGTATATCGGGGTTTTGAGAAGGTGCAATGTATGTAGCCTAACTTGTGATCGGCATTATTAGTAACATATTCAGTGTGAGGTGCCTGAGATAAGTTCAATGAGATAAGAACACCTAATTATTTATATGAGTTGACCCGATTGCGTAGGACATTTACCTAGTATGTTAGCAAGATGTCTGCATATCTTCTTATGCATGTTTGCTTACATTTACGCATGTTTAAATCTATTTGCCATGTGCTGCACCAAGCTGCTACAGTGTTGAGGTAAGATTGGAGAAATGAACTGCCATTACCACTAGTTATTTTATTGAAAATTACGCAGTAATCTAAAAAACATTAATGTTTGAAGAAGTTGAAGATTACAGGCTCAAGGTCGGCGTCGGGTATCTTTTTTGGCACTGGAGCTGGGTTCATGGCTTGATGGGGGCGCCCAGAACATAAAAGAAACCACCTCCACCAGATGTCGCATAGTTGTGATATGGACTAAGGCAGCAGGCGGCACTTCCAAGATGAAATTTTTTGTTTGGCCATACTTGTGGCCGAGAAACAAAGTCAAAGACTACAGTAAAGCACAAGTTCGGTTTCTTTTTGAATGCACCTCGTGTTATGCCGCTATTTTGTTGCAATAGAATATCGAGTGCCTTGAAATGTCAGTTTCACACAAGTACATACAGTTCTTCGTAGGTGGTATCTGAAAGGGCTAAGAGAGCAGTTCACTTTTATTACTTTTTTTCCTTCTCGCAAGAAACCCTTGCACCACTTGGGCCGTAGCCCAATCATTCGCAAAGTTTGAGATTAGCTAGTTTGTATGACGAGACCTCAATGTCGAGGTGTTTCATGCATTTGGCACTGTAGTCACTGCCTGCATTGCTTCATTTATGGTGCTGGCAACAGTGCTGTCACCAGGGATATTTTAGGGGGAAAGAGGAACACATGCTCAGTACAGTACTTGCAACAACCCTGAATGGCAGTGAAAAACTTGTGCAAATACACATGCCAGTCATGAGGCATATGAACATCGATACTTGTATAATGCCTTGCTGAACCGAAACTTCGTATAGAGATTAAAAAGAGGTGTGAGCATAACATTTCACAGCTCTGAATTTGGATACCCTCATACTTTTTGAAATTTATATTTCGGGCTTCTGGATTTTTAGATGTCCACATCTCTTTGAGAAACATAAACTAGTATGCCAGCAGTCGTCAAGCTTCTAATCTTCATAACTGCAGAAATATTAGAAATGTATGCAAAGGCATAAGCTATCTTTTATCCTCAATGCCAAAAGACATAATAAACTGGGTGTATTATGCTGTGTCTATAGGTGCTATTATGAATATTTTCATAACATTACAAAGACTTAGCATCGATGTGTACAGCTGACTGAAATGCATGGCCTCCACATTAGACCAGCAACTTATGTTGGCAAGTATTTTTATATTTTCAAGGCCACTTGTGGCAGCCTCAGTTGGTCTAATTTTGTTCAGAATGCTTCTTCAATATTAAGAAATATATTGCTTTTTCTTTTTACAACAGCTTATAAGTCTTACAGGCGGTTTACTATTTCCTCTGATTTTAACATTACATTGCAGTGAAACGCCAAGTTCATAGGCTGAAGAGGTGTATAGGCATTTTAGACAACTCGTGCAAAAGCTTTTTAGAGCTTCGCAGAAAATAGACATTGCTGGCATTAACCGATATATTTGCTACCATGCCTGTGAAAGCTTTGCAAAACAATTTCCAGAATATATTTGCCTTTGCTGCATTTTCTACCTGGCATATGCTGTGTTGCAAAAGGCAGTTGAACTATTTGCTGCATTGAATTCAATATCTGTTTCTAAAGTGTATACTAATGAATTGTAAAGTCTTATTGCATCTTATAATCCTTGCACAGATCAGGCAGTTACATGAACGGATGTTTATTTGAACAGGTACATGCGTAAGGACTGGCTCTCACCTATACAAGGTTGGATGATGAGGGGTCTAAGCAAGCAATGATCCTGTGATACTTCGAATGGCATTTCATTAGCAAAGCGTTGTTTTTAAATGATGCAAAAATAAAACAAGGTGCAATTGCAAGATCCTGGGTGACTTTTATGGTCTCATAGTTTCCTAAAAGTAACTCTGGCACTGCAGTCGTTTAGTTGCCATGGGAATGATGGGTACTTCACAGATTTGCCTAGTTTTCGTGTTTGCAGGCTTCCCATGCACTTGTGGCTGTGTTTATAGCTATGCATTGATTTTAAACCTTTGCTCAACTTTGTCTTGTGGCAAAGCGAATCCAGGCCACACGGAGCTAAAAGAACGAACATTAGACACATTCGTGTACTACCCTTCCCTGCCATGCTAGCTGAAGTGCTGTGCGTTGTAGCTGCCACAGACACTAGCATCAAAGTTCTCTATGTTTCATTCAGAGCAGCGTCTATACTTTAGAACATCCTCCAGTGTATCTCTATGCATGGTCTGCACTCCTGCTTTTATTTCAATTTCATGTGACGGCTATGTGGCACTAGTGGCCAGGCATGTTTTTTTTTTACTTGCCATCAAGTTTGCATGACTGCTTGTTGGACAAGGGCGGGTTGTAGAAAAACAAAGAGAAAAACACCATGTCGAGGTGCTCGGTCCCATATTATAAAGTTGCGCGTGCCCTCACAGCTTCACCGCATTACACATGCATGCTGCACTGAAGCGCCAAAAAAGAAAAGAAAACACGAGCGCTTTTTTCTGCAGGACGCACCAGAAAAATTTTGTTTTTGTTCGAACCTTACTTGCACCGATAGGCAATATTTAATCAGCGGCGTTCTTTTGCCTTAACGATGACGTATTAGCTTGTCCGTGTAATATACAAAGGAGGCGTTGAATATATGAACGGGCGAGGCCGGAAGCTTTACTTTTTTTAAGCCGCACAATGGTGTTTGGAAGGTCTTCGTGTGGCATGGCACGTTCCTATTCATAATGCGTAGCTTAGAAGTCAGTGCTGAGCATCAGCTAAAGCTAATTAACCCTGAAGTGACGACCGCGACGTAGCGGAGTGTGATTTTTCCGAAAGCCCCTTTCTGACCAGCGACGAGGCAAGGCTTGCACAAGTACGTGATCGCGTCGTTTTGTGTTGATTGCATACGACTTAGTAAACATCCAAACTTACATCGTTGATAACGGGCCGGCAAAACGTTGGGCAGAGCGAGGAGCGCAGCGCAGCGGCGATACAAGGCGCGCGCACTGCTTGAAACATGAACCGATTGCGAGATGTCAATCGTAGAGGGTTTTCCTTTTCTTGATCACGTCGTTCCAGTGCCCACTTGCGTCATGAACGAGCCGGCTTTCGGTTGCGAGAGGCGACAGGTGGGCGCACACGATTTCTTCGCGAGTATCCAACTCAACTCGCCGCAGGTCCAAAAGCCGCGAGGGGTTTCCTTTGCGAGCAAGGGGCGGGACCCCCCGCGCGGCTGCTGCAACACTATACGAAAGTGCGGGGAGCGACAGCGCGATGACACAGTTAGGCCGGCGGAAATGCATAGCCTCCAAGAGTGTTGGCCCGCGGTGCATTCTGGGTGGCTTTATCCGCTCGCCTTTGTAAACTCGCTGCCGGGCCCGGTGTTCTGTTGGGACCTCCCGTCCACTTAGTCGTCAGTTGGGGAGCCGGGAACGAGTCCTATCCTGCCTACCGCATACGATATACCGTTCTCCCGAGTGTGGGTCATGGAATCTCGGGAACAAGGTCTCAACGCCCATCCATGCTTGTAGATTTCATCTGATTCCTACGCAGTAAGAACAATGCGGCGTCCTCTTGCTAATTCCTTGACATGGTCTCAACACAAGACCGTGGGTCTCGGAAGGTGATCCCCTCCGAGCACCTCTATGTTGCTTGTAGTCGAGAGACCTCCTTCGATAGGTCACAATTGCAGGCAGCAATTTCATTCGCCGGAATTTCCGCGCGTGCATTGTTTATCGCTGTTCTTTTCATTTCACTTCACAAATCATTTGGATCCAAATCACAGGTAGGCAAGCTCACTCAATTTATATCTGACTCAAGCAGATCCGTGAGTCTGAGTGAGTCTCCGCGCGTGAGCAATGTTTCGGTGAGTGAGTTTGAGTTTGAGTGCGTCCACTTGAGATAAGCTTTAGTGAGTCTGAGTAAAAGTGAGTCATATGAACAAGATATATTTCTTGAGTTAACCTGAGCGAGCTTCACATTTTTTGCCACCCTACGCCACTGGTTATAGCATGCTATTCCATCCAAAAATTGCATTTTTTAACTTATCTACAATTCTGCTATGTTTCCCAGCAGCTTATTACTTCCATACTCCTTTGCGAAATGGCTTCTTGTTAACAAACATTTGTTCTCTGCCTCAATTAAAACCTATGAAAAGCCACCCATGTGTTTTCTCTCACTTTTTTACGTAATTAAGTGTTAGCTTCATGTGGTATTTGTAACAATATGGTTGCCACTAAAGAAAAAAAAACTGGGCCCCATATTTTGTCTTCCCCGCTGTGGTGGACCCGCGTTTATGCGGTTAGGTTGCGTTCCCGAAACACGCAGATGTGATATGGGCCGCCGAGGTCGAATCTCGATCGAGGCGAAACGCTAGAAATGTGTGTACTGTGCAAGGTAAGCGCACTCAGATGAAAAAAAAATGCTCCTAATTATTCGGAACTCTTCACAAGTAGTCTCTCATGGCAGAGTCGCATTTGGAGCTTAAACCCCGTAAACCAACCATCATTTCTTCTTGTTTTCCTTAGCTGTAACCACGAGGATTACAGTGAGAAAAAAATGTTAGATCTTTACTAAGACATTGCAAAAGGCAAGAATTCTCGCAAAGAAGGATGGCACGTTAAACATGAATCAAGATGAGTAAGATTTGGTCAAAGAGGCTGAATTCCCAAGATGAACTCGCCTTAGCCAATGTAGTATGCAGAATATAGCCCAAGAAATAGGCTTCCTGGGACCTCGTAAGATATTCCCAAGTTTGCTCATAAAAATTAATAAATTATGTCTCTCTTGTCCAAAAATTACCCTGAACTTTGCGGATCAGTATGGGATAACTAAATGGGCCGGGCATTATGGCCATCAAACGAAGTGAAACATTTTTCTTGGCAGCTCTATCAATCGTGGTAAAAACAAGCTTGTCATTAGGCATAGCTATAGGTTTATAGCTGCTATACTACGTTGGTTGGTAATAAATTGCATTATGGGTCCAGCGAGAAATTACTTGGCCGGACTGAGCTTTAGGAGCAGTCATCCGGGGAACTCTGTGTATTCATGGAATTACTGTAAAGAAACATTTGCCGGCCGGTGAATTTGGTAAGGAGGTCTTGAAAACGTTCCGTACTTTGGCAGAATACGAGGCCGAAAATGTAGCCGACTCCTTAACAAGCAGTATAGCGGTCAACAACAGAAAAAGGGTTCCAGTAGTTTCCAATCCTTCTTGAGCTTTTATGGATTGCGTATGCAAGACAAACGGTTCTTTCGACTGCATTTAATAACAGCATATCATTGGCACAGCTAAGGGGGCCAAGCCCCGATTTTTTTTCATGTGTACTACTATGCACAAAGGTAATTGCTAACAGAGTAAAGAAAAGATTAGAATTCAGTCAACCGAAGGAACAAGCAGGATTTCGAACAGGCTACTCAACAATTGACCACATTCATACTATCAATCAGGTAATAGAGACATGCTCAGAGTATAACCAACCACTATACATAGCCTTCAAAGATTACGAGAAGGCGTTTACTTCAGTAGAAATATCAGCCGTCATGCAGACACTGCGGAATCAGGGCGTAGATGAAGTATATATAAACATTCTGGAAGAAATCAACAGGGGATCAACTGCTACCATAGTGCTTCATAAAGAAAGCAACAGAATACCAATCAAGAAGGGTGTAAGGCAGGGGACACAATCTCCCCAATGCTATTTACCGCGTGCTTACAGGAGGTTTTCAGCAGCCTAGAATGGGAAGAATTAGGGATAAGAATTAATGGAGAATACCTTAGTAACTTGCGCTTCGCCGTTGACATTGCATTGCTGAGTAACTCAGGGGACGAATCGCAACTCATAATTATGGAGTTAGACAAGGAGAGCAGAAAGGTGGGTCTTAAAATTAATCTGTAGAAAACGAAAGTAATGTACAACAACCTCGGAAAGGAGCAGCGCTTCGAGATAGGTAATAGTGCACTTGAAGTTGTAAAAGACTGTGACTACTTAGGGCAGGTAATAACCGCAGAGCCTAACCACGAGATTGAAGTAACAAGAAGAATAAGAATGGGGTGGAGCACATTCGGCAAGCACTCTCAAATTATGACAGGTAGATTGCCACTATCTCTCAAGAGGAAGGCATATAACAGCTGTATCTTGCCGGTACTTAGCTACGGAGCAGAAACCTGGAGACTTACAAAGAGGGTTCAGCTTAAATTGAGGACGACGCAGCGAGCAATGGAAAGAAAAATGGTAAGTGTAACCTTAAGAGACAAGAAGAGAGCAGAGTGGATTAGGGGAGAAACGGGGGTTAAGGATATCATAGTTGAAATAAAGAAGAGGAAATGGACATGGGCCGGGCATGTAGCGCGTAGACAGGATAACCGCTGGTCATTGAGGGTAACTAACTGGATTCCCAGAGAAGGGAAGCGGGTTAGGGGGAGACAGAAGGTTAGGTGGGCAGATGAGATTAAGAAGTTTGCGGGTATAAATTGGCAGCAGCAAGCACAGGACCGGGTTAACTGGCGGAACATGGAAGAGGCCTTTGTCCTGCAGTGGACGTAGTCAGGCTGATGATGATGACTATGCACGCACACATACAAATACAAACACACAAACAAAAACATGCATATGTGGTGGTTGAACCCTTCCCCTCCCTCCTCACAAAACAATTGTGGCGGCCCGGGGACAATTTCCTCCACAATGACATTTTTCCCACCTTCAAAACGCAAAGCATACATCCGGCTGAAGAGAGCGCGGAACACGTAAGAGGGCGCTACTGCGATGCACCTGTCACAATTATCCTCCCGTATCATCCTCACCAGGACGACTACATCGACGCGTTCGCAAACAACACGGCGCAAAACACTCCCTCCTTTAGCCAATAGCCAAGTACCTGAAAGCCATCCGCCACGAAACACCCGCGCTGCCGGCCTTAACAAAACAACGAGCCTTTTGTGACGCGAGATGACGACAGTAATTGGGTCTCCGCCGCCCGCTGTTCACACGGGCGGTGGGGCTCCGCCGTCAGACAAAACGAAATGCGAAGGTGAGCGTTATGCCGCATATGCTGCGCCGTTGCTCCGCCGCGTGCGATGTGATGACGTGTTAGTTGGGGGAGAGAGGGAGCTCTCACGGGTCGTACGGCGGTCAACAGGCTCATAAACGATCCTTCCAACGCCCGCTAAATGGCGGCGTCGACGATGGAAGAGAAGACCAGTTGGTATCTGGTTTGGACGGCAGGTTCCGGTACGCAGTTGCACACAATGGAAATGGTGCTGAACGCGGGGAGGAAATTGATCAACAGGTGCTGGCGACGACCAACATTGTGCGTGTATGGCCCCGCACAACAAGCAGGGCGGCGGATATTGGAGGTGGACCCTCCTCCGCATCTTCTTCTTTCTTTCTTTCTTTCTTTCTTTCTTTCTTTCTTTCTTTCTTTCTTTCTTTCTCTCTCTTTCTCTCCTTCTTTCTCTCTATCTCTTTCTTTCTTTCTTTCTTTCTTTCTTTCTTTCTCGTTCCCGGAGGCACATTGTAGTGCGGGGCCATCCGCTTATTGCTGCGCGCGTTGCGCGCAAGTTTGACACCACAAGCCGATGTACACGCGATGCTTTTGTATTCGCATATACTGCATGCTTTGGGAAAGAATTCGATTCGCAAAGTGGGAGGCAGCAGTAGAGGGAAAGGAAAATCGGGACGAAAGAGGAGAGCCTGGGTCACTCGATATCGCACGACGAAACCGGAAGCGGCGCGCCTGCCGGATGATGCCCACACGATGTTTTAGTTATATCGCTTTACTTTACGTTTTTTGTTTGTTTGATTTTTATGTATATCTTTACAGAGGTGCGCTCCCGCGCCGCAGAGACCCCTCGACCCATCAAGCCGTTGTGCGTTGGCCCTTGTCGACAAGGACTCTTAGGTGCCCCGACCATGAATGTTTCATGAACGCCTTTCCCGCGGACATGCTCCCAAACCACGCAGGTTGTCGACGCGTACGCTGACCTTCTGGCTAGAATTCTTTGGGTTTAAAGCCACCCCCCGACATTCTAGGGAGGCTTAGAACAATCACCTTTCGCTTTACGCTCAAGCAGGCCTCTTTTTGGGGAGGTGGGAGAGAAGGAGAATGCAGGTGTACTCCCAGACATGTGCATATTTTTAGAGACCGTCAATGCCTGTGGGGAGGCGTTGTGGATTTATGTGGACTCCAGGTTGCAGGTGTAATTTTACATTTTTAAAGTTTGAGATGATACTAAGGCGGTGACTCGAGAAGAAAAAATAATAAATTTGCTAAACAGGGGAAACAGGGCTTCAATGCCCGTACTGGAAAACGCGACATGTACGTTTGTGGTATAATAATGGTCGGGCATATGTCCGATCCATTTATGATTCAAGAGGATTAATATGACGCCGTGTTCTCTTTTTGCCTTCTTTGTAAAGCAGCTTTGTTTCTCGGCGTAAGTCGTGTTCATCAATATTTCTTTTTTTTTTGTTACCATGGCGCGGCGTCGATTGTCTCGGCTGAAAGTTTAACGCTTTTATAATGAATGCATAATTCCGGTTACGGCTTCGATCATTCGGCATAGAATGTTACTTTTGTTTCGTCACACATTACGTGATAGCGAAACTCGTTATTTCAAAAGTGAAGCTGCGCTGAAAAAAAAGCTGAATATCTAACTTACGCGGTTTTGTCTATTTACCTGTTCGTCGCATTACGTTCCGGTGCATCACGTCTCTTCTAAAAAACTTGTCATGCTGTAATGTCATACCTTACTTCCCTATATATATATATATATATATATATATATATATATATATATATATATATATATATATATATATATATATATATATATATGACAATGCGAAAATGTGTACATATCACGTGGTAATCCTACATCGTATATAGGGAATTTACAATCTTGTGAATGCCTGTCCGATTGTGCGCATTATAGCTCGAATTCCACGCTACTAATATAATTCTGTGCTAAAATTTAGGATGTAGGTACTCACGTAAGAGAACTTCGTAGGAACGGCTTTACAGCTACCTATTCTCGGCGACAACTTTTCTTGACAGCACTGTGGACGATACGAAACCGAAACGCATGCCTTCTACTACAAAAAAAAAAGAACTTAATTAACTGAAAATTTTCTCACTTGTCTCGCTAAATTAAACTCCGCCTTACTTATTATGAGACTTACACGGTTGCTGGAAGTCGTGGGTAAAATAAAGTTATTCGTCCACTTTGCAGGAGTGTCTTCCTTATTTTTTTTATTTTTTAGACAGCACTATCTGTTAAGCATACACGTTTTACAAATTAAGCATGGCGTCCATGACCTACTCAGTGTGCGGCCGTGTACACTATTTTGTTTTGAAATATACTCGTAGTATGACGCTAAAATGCGCACTAAACCATCGAGTGTTTCTCCCATTCACGTTTTCACGAATATAATTATTTAAACGCGTTAACAAGCCAAGCAGGTAAACCATAAATCAACAGTAATCAGCCACAAGCTCGCGGACAACTTTTCTTGGCAATGAAGAGAAAGCTACGGAGCCAAATTGGGCGTGCACCACCGGTGAAGAATATAGTCCCACAATCGCGTTCATGCTTTCCGCGTTGAAATTATAAAAAAAAACACATATTATTTTATTTTCTACGGAATGGTGTTTATAATCACACGCAGCGCGCACAAAGGAGATATATTTGTTTTATTTTACGCAGTGGCATTTCGCGTTATTTCACGCGTGAAAAGGTTGCACGTTTTATGTGCACTCGCAGTGAAAATGACGTCTTAGCCTTTAAGTGAGCGCTTCTTTCCCTCCAGCTATCCCAACGACTCGCGGAAGGAGCTTGTGAGGAATTTCACTCACAAATGGTTGTCTATAAGCAGACGCAGCAAATTGTTCGCACTCTTATTATTTGAACACGGCCGTCATTCAAAACACGAGCCGAACCGAAATACTTCGTGGCAGAGTACAAGTGCAGTAGGTCTATTCTTTGCAAAAAAAAAAAAAAAACTTGTCCGCGAGTGCATTTGAGTAGTTATACGAATGTTTGGAAGCCCCGCCTCCTTCGCTTCAATGTCAAGATAAGTTGTCGCCGAGTGTGAACGTCTTTAGAACACGCATAAAGAAGCCCTTGTTAACTACGCAAACGTCGCTCTGACACATAAGGAATGTTTAAAACGTTCCCTGGCGGATTTCAATTATTCACCTTTATTAAGCCAAAATTGTACACGTCTAATGAGCCAAAACGTTTTCAAGATTTGACAAGACCTGACGATACATTACGAGACCGTGTCTACGGCATCAGCGTCAACACAAGTACATTACTAAGAGAATTAGCTTTACTAATGAAGTCGCTCGAAAGTATCGTGACACGCAAGTGAATGCAGTGTGTGCCGTCAGTGTAGCAAAAGTCACATGACCCCAACTTGACGTACAACGACATCAATGACGTACCAGATCACCAGAATTTTCAACATCATTGTGACGCTCTTATGACGTCAAGATGACGTCATCGCACCACATAGTTGCTTGATCCAAAGTGGGCCGCTGCGCAAAACCACATTGCTTGCAGAAAAATTTCAGATGGAGTTTGTTTGGAGTAAATACAGTAGACCCAGATCAAAAAGAAAAAGATGCTCTTCACGTTCACGTCGTGTTGGGTAAATAACAAAGGACGTTCTCAGGAATTTATGTTTCGTCCTTCAAAATCATTAATTAGACTTTACCAATTCGCTACAATAATTTTTTACCCAAACAAACACTCGTATGCAGGATAAACCATCTACTGAAACAACTGCGTACACATATGAAAGTGATGTCGCGCAAGTGATTGTTCGTGATATGCATACGCCTGTTTGGGATTTGTTGAAGAGGCAAGTTGGATGCTTTTCGCAGGTAAGATATTCAAAAATTTTTGTCTATGTGATCACTATTCCCTGTTGGCATGTATGATCAATTGCGACTCAATGACGAACAACTGAACATTGAGAGGCAAGCTACAATCTCGTTTCTGTTAATCAATATTCCCCTTCTTATTCTCACCGCAGGGTAGCAAATTGAGCTGTTGCTTCGTATATGCCTCCACCATTCACTTGTCACTTAGCTGTCGTCTCTTTTATCACAGGCCTGCATTTTTCATTCTCCCGTTTCGCCGTGGCTGCCCGACATAATACAAGTCATGTATCAGCACGATACACTTTCTTTTTCCTTGCTTCGTTTTTTTTTCTTTCTCCCATTTCGTTGGATATTTAAAACTGCGTCTCTTTATATACTTTTTTTACCGTTGAAACGCATCAGTTAGAGGTGGTGAAGTTGCTTTTTTTTCTTACATTTTCGTAATATAGTGAGACAGCCGGATGATGGGGAAGGTACAAGTCCGGGACGATTCAACGTCAGTGGCAACGTCCGCACACCCCGAAGAACACCGAAACATTTCGCAGCTTCGGCGAACGGTGGCACAACTTTGATGGGGCATGGAATGCAGCGAGTGGACAGTAAGCTGGACGTTCAATTCAGCCGGTATCGAGCACCGCCCAAACTGCTAGAGCCACCTCTCCACCCAAAAGCCTGCCCTTGGCGTCTCTTCGTAGCATGAATTCCATACCGCGCAAAAATTTATTTCCATTTCCCTGAGCAAGAGTCTATATCGTGTACGAGAAGAACAAGTGCTCAGTGCCAGCCCCGTCTGGTCTTCATAAATGCATACCAGCGCTCTTTGGATGTTGATCATTTCCGGGTCACCTTATTACTGTCAATCAACGTATGAGGAATCCGACCTATGCGGCCAGCGCAGTGGCGACACTATAGGCGCCTCTATCGAAGCCATAGTCCCAGTGTGCTACTTCACCAACCTCAATATCTCGATTTTATATGGCTACTTCTATACAATTTTTTAGACGAATACATCGTCAGAATCTATGTATATTGCGTTTTACAAAGCAGGCCTGCTGGAATAAACATCAGAGCCAACGGGTGGCTACAAAGAAGCACCAAACGTTTGCGTGCGATTTTTTCTCGCCCGTTTCCGCCCTTTGCAATTTTGCTCACTTTAACACGTTGTCTATACTTCGTCTACAAGACCACGAACTGTAATTACATTGTATATGTAACTTAAAGTAACTACAGTCTTCAAACAAAACAGATTTGTAAATAACACATTGCTTCTGAAGCTTCAATCGCATATCAATGTAAGTGCAAATGAAGCTGCTGAATATCTTTCAACGTTTATTTTGAATTCGTTTGATGCGATTTGATTTTACGGATGACATTTTGAAGATTTGGTTTATAGATTTCAGATTACACACACGTTTACATAGAAGTAAATGGAGCAAAAAGTGTCACAAACGCGACTCTATAGGTTAAATTACTAACGTACAGGCTGATGGAAAATATACCTCAAAACACACACCGTCTACATCTAAGGCAGCTACCACGAACAACATACGCGCTTCATGGTCTCCACCATATTAGCACTAACCAAGCTACTCGTTCCAAGGCCTTATTGATAGTTTAGTTCGAATTCGCATTCGATCAGCACGAACACCGGCGTGACGACGCAAGGTAGATCAGTACAAGGTTGCACATATGTGAAACAAACTCATAGTCACAGCAGCGTTTCAAGTTCGTGGAAGAGCGCAACAGCCTTCTTAAGAGACCGAAAAAAGCTTTCGTGCCCAATGTGCCGCGATGACAGTATTTTGATAAGACCGTCAGTTTAGTCTCCTCCAGGAGCTTCTGCGAAGCGAGTGACGGTTAAGAAGTAGTCACTGCAGCGCCAACACCTTAATCTTCATCTTCATCTCCTTTACTTCACGCAATAATTTTCAGCGGAAAAAAAAATACTAAGCTTGCACCTTAAGTGTTTGCATTCTCTTGAAAGTATCTGGCAGTAAAATTTGTTTTATTGTATTCTGACACTCTCATGTCGACTCAGTCGAAAGTTACAATTTTATGCACACATACACAGGCACTCACGCACAAGCACGCACACGCACGCACACATACATACACCAGTCTACAAAGATATCCGGTTTAGTAAAGCTTTATTTTGGGCTAAATGGTGGGTGTTACGAGAAAATGAGACAACACCGGAGAAGAATCAGTTCCTTTCGCCCGGTGGTTCGCGTTGTCTAACTTTCTTGTAGAGATAACCAGGTTATTGCACCTGTAGCGAACAACACGGTAGCATCGCGTCATTTTCGTGACGTCATGCCCCACACTCGCTGGTAGTTCACGTTAAGAGCCGCCCTCGAAACAGCGGCTCAATATGAAATGTGCCTTTGGCGACACATTCACTTACTCGCCTTACTGAAAAACGGGAATTTCCGCACTCACTAATTAACTGTGGTAAACAGACGTTACCCTGCTTATTGCAATACTATTTAAACTATTCTCATTAGCTTGTATACTTGGCTTGCTCACGAGAAAAAAGCTTGCAAACTTTTCATTTAGAACAAATGGGTCGGTGGTATTATCTATAGTACTATATACGTGTTTCTATTTCATTATGACTGTCAACATTTTTTTATCCATTGTAGAGATTTATTGATTGATATGTGAGGTTTAACGTCCCAAAACCACCATTTCATTATGAGAGACGCTAAATTCATTGTAGAGCTTTTATTTTTGTGAGTATTATGAAGCATGTTCGACAGCAAGTTTACGTTGTATGTACTGAAGTGTGATAAAATATTGTTACATTTTGTGTCATGATGCTTTTCTCTTGCAGAATTGCACTACGTTATGTGAAAACATGTGGATTTCTTATGTAACATTTGATTATTTTCGTTTTTTGTTTTTCTTTGTACTTCGGGAGGCAAACGGACAAAGGTATATTTCTTTCGGCTTCTTGTTCATGTTGCTTTCTGTTGGTGCCAAGCTCAAAGGGACCATGTGCCTCATCAAGCCATTTGGCGGTTTTTAGCTCACAGATCTCCACATTTTTATTTATCAAAGTTTGATGTTGAAGTTAAAAGAAAATGATTCTGAAATGATTCTGAAATGTGACGAGGAGCGCATTGTGAAACTGCTTAAAAATGACTCGCTCCACTTTTTTTTGTTTAAAAGCTGTGGAACGATCAACATTCACATTCTCTCTACCACATGTGCAAGGCTGTGATGCAGCATACCATTCAGATAAATTACATCTCACATGCAATCAAACGATTAGTGTTTCGTACACAATTTTGGAGAAAGAATGGGGGGGGGGGGGCACGGACAATGAATAGGGTCTGAATAGTATTTGCCTTGAAACACCGATACTGCTCCTATTTTCTTTGTTTCTCTTCCAACGTTCAAACACATACCAAACCACAAGTGCCCTCAATCAACGCGCACCTATAGGGAGACCACTTTCGCTTTCAACAGCCGCTTCTTCTATTCTTTGGCAAGCATATAAATAGCGTCGGCACAACAACCGTCAGCATTCGCGCAAGCTTTTCATCAGCCACAGAGGCAAGCAGAAAATCTTTTCCCTTCGTCCGTCGGAACTCGACACTAATTGAACTCTGCCTCCGAATGCATGCATCTTTTTTTTCTCATGCGTTTCTCGGCTCCTTTCAGCCACGATTCGAAACAAGCAACGGCGCTACACAAGTAAACTGCCTCTCATAATTGTTCCTTAATGCCACTTTTGTATGTATTTCGTTTGAATTTATCGAAACTATCTTTATTATGAGGTTACCAAAACAACACGTTGCGTTATTAAAGAACTGCACTTACACGAACACTGTGGGAGGACAGCTCACCCAGATTCACAAAGACACTCCCGAAAGTCCATACCTCATGTCCATCAATAGTGTTGCCGCGATAGCCTCCACTCACCCATGAATTATCGACACTAACCCCCGTATTCTAGAACCTCCCTTCATTCAACGCTTCGCCTTCACTTGAGAAAGCTTATGGGAGCGCCATCTCTATGCACGTAAAATCACTGCATATCAGCGATAGTCTGCTGCAATCATGGAGTAGCGCAGCGTCATTTTCAGCCGAGTGGTGGCGCAGTGCTCAACTCTTTCAAGTGAAGGGTGTAAGTCGAGTGGAGGAGCGTTTGTGAATACGGGGGTAAGCGCTCGGAAAATGCCTACGATACGCCGTGACGTAGCATATCACAGCGCACCAGCAATTGAGCGTCTCTGAACACAGTACTCTGGCACGTACTTCACCCGGTAGTTTCATTTCCTCCGAGATGGTCCCACCACGCCTACGTAAGCGTCGGCTATTCCTATCTGGAAAGCGTAATCGTGAATGCGACGGGGGCCACGTCTCCTTAAAGCAGCCCAACCGATGTGCCATGTCGGTACCTATACAATGAAGTTGCACAAGCGTTAACTAAGACTCGATCTAATCAGACAGTATGAATTAGTGCGGTGCAAATGTACGATGGCGCCGAGAGCACATAAAGCGTTGCTGTGGAGTACACGAAATCAACCTATTCACGACACTCCTTGTCGATGCACCCCCTCCCCCCTACCAGGGTGTTGCCATTTCTTAAAGGGGTTGGTTATTCTAGAAGACTACAGGGTTGATGAAAAACTCCTTGGCTGGTGCCGGCGGCAAGAGGAGAAGCACTTTAGGGGCGTAGCTTGTCCATCCGTCTGGCGTCCGGGAGCATGGCTATAGTCGAAACATATGTGAGATAAAAATAGTTTAACAATAGACTAATACTAATAATAATTGCGCGAGAGCAATATAAAACACCTACAAACACATACCCTTTACACTAGTCGGTGACTACAACGTAGACATTATGGTTCTTAGGACCTAGCTTCGCCCACTCGGCATGATTCACGTTCACTTTGTGGATATGCACGGATTTTTTAAACACGAGAACGTTTTATGCCGTGGTCCACCACGGCTCCACTGACGTAATGCCGTCACCAATATGACGTGGCAAAATATAAACCAACAGGTGGCAAATGAAAAAAAAACTATAAGAAAGTCACAGCCTTGCCGCAGAGGTGAAGCAATGAATGCGATAGCAACAAATTGGAATGTCACGAAAAAATGGAGAAGATCGAAACGTGACCCATTTTGCTCTCGCACAATGAGTCATGAAACATACTCACAGGTACAGATGAACGCGAATAAGTGGCTCAGTTGTTTCTCCGCTGTGTCTTAAAAGCGCGCCCTTTGCGCAAACAAAGACTGTTCAGCTAGTGCAGTGACCTTTGTACGTCTGGTAGCTACAACAGAATCGTTTCGGTGAAAGCCCAAGGCATATGATTCTTCCCACCGTGAGATAAGCGTGCTCACGCGTGAGCGTCTTCCCTAGCCCTCCACGGGGCAAAATACGCGTGGGATGTGTACGCATGAGTGCGCGTCGCCGCGTCGTGACGATATGGCGACACGCGCTCATCGTGCCCTAGGATCGCATCGCCAGTGGTATGTGGCAGATAAAAATAGGTTGCCATTTCAACGTTCAAGGCGGTGCTCCTTTGTGGCTCACCGGCTAACGCCACGCACTCACAAGCAAGAGGGTGGACGTTCGATTGGGCGCGTCGGAGTCTTTTTCTGGATCATTTTTTCTCTTTCTTGTGTTTTCATATATATAGGCACGTATACATATACGGTGAATGACGACGGTCACCAACGTCAACGCTGGTGCCATAATCCGGCTGAGAGTGTATATAGCTGCTATCGCAATAAATGTTCAGTCACAGGGAGTCGAACCTATACACGACATCTCGTTCCACAGAGCGGGGCGCAATCGAGTCTGTTACAGAACGCACGTTCCTCGGCCAACTAACAGTGAGCTATTTATACACATTTGCTGTCCCTGTTGTTGTTACTCAGAGGTCGGTAATTGCGACGTTTTTTGTTTGTTGTTTGTTTGTTTGTTTGTTTGTTTGTTTGTTTGTTTGTTTGTTTGTTTGTTTGTTTGTTATATGGCGCGAACGGCGCGCAGAGCACGCTTTAAAGTTCATTTCACGCGTCGCGATACGCACGTGCCTACCCAGGGCGTGGTTACTTGTGCGCGCCTTCCTATCTCGCGATGGGCGGTTTGTGTCTCATGTGTTCTCACCGTAAGTGTGCGCTGAAGATACATAGAACACGAATGTCACTTGATTTGCTGCGGCTGTCTCGTTTGCGATAAAAGTGCACTGGTCACACACAAAAAAGCAGCAGTTGTGACAGATGTTAGTTCGCGCTCGTCCTGTACGTACGTACGTGCTTGCGGGTTAATTTGCTGCGTCATTTGTTGTGTTTGAGCAGAGCTCTCTAAGTGTCGAGCTGTGGCAGTTGTTAATTCACGCTCTATGTTTTTCTCGGCGTCCTTCTTCAAGCTTCTTGCCGAGCTGCTTTCCAAGTTTCGGGCTGCATGCCGTTCATTCAAATTGTTGCTATAGCATTCATTCCTTCACATTTCTGATTGATTGATATGTGGGGTTTAACGTCCCAAAACCACTATATGATTATGAGAGACGCCGTAGTGGAGGGCTCCGGAAATTTTCCTTCACATTTCTGACGAAACAATGCACAATAGGCGCTCAAGTACATCTGTGAACAGGCGTTTAACATTCGTGTTATACCAATTCCTATGACTGAGAATTCAGCCATGTTTTTTTCTTAATTTTTTTTGCGCTTCTCAGTGATACCACCGTAAAGCAGCGAGACGCCGGTAAGACGCCGTTAGCATAAATATGGCTGCCATGCCGCAGTAGCCGCTACAGATGTCCGCACTCTAAAGCATTTACCTTGTAGAAGTGATGTACGGGGGGGGGGGGGGGGAGTCTAAAGTCCTTAGGCCACTATCCTATGTCTTTCTATGGAAGCATGGCCTGGGAACTTTTGATTGATTGATAAGTGGGGTTCAACGTCCCAAAACAACCATATGATTATGAGATACGCCTAGTGGAGGGCTCCAGAAATTTCGACCCCATGGGGCTTTTAACGTGCGCTCAAATCGGAGCACACGAGCCCACAACATTTTCGCCTCCATCGAAAATGCAGCTGCCGCAGCCGGGATTCAATCTTGCGACCTGTGGGTCAGCAGTCAAGTACTCTAACCACAAGACTACCGCGGTGGGGCACCTGGGAACTTTTTGACCAGGACTGTACGATAATCAAGTGCGCGCAATTATATGCACTGAGAACAAGAAAGAAAGCGTAGGCAAAGATGCTTGCAATGTTGACTTTGCTTTGGCTACTCTGAGCAAGTAATACGTGTGTAAGAAGGTTCTTCGACACTTTTTTTACCTATGAATGCATTTCTGGTTTTATTAAACCCTTACCGTTTTCCAACTTCAGCGCTGCAATCCCAGGCAACTCGTGCTGGGCTTAACGGTATACTTCATTTCAGCTCTTGGTTTATATTTGGAAAATAACAAAACATTCAAGGTCAAGCTTATGCGTCATGTCAGACAGCGCTTGTTTCTTCACTCTCATGCGCGCTGCGATATTGACACAAATATAGTCACCAGCTCGCATAACTTCCAGTTGTGTCCGTGTGCATCTTTTGTAGTGCCAGCACTCTGACAACCATACTTATTCATAAATCCATAGCACTTTTGATCCACGATCTCACACCCTGTCGGGTCATTGGTTTACACTGTACTGGGAGATAAAAGAACGCGATTCAACCGTGGCCTGCATGTAACCACTGTTGGATAATGGACAGTATACAGACAGCCGGTGTCAAAAGTTTCGCGAAGACCAGACGACCGCGCTCTCACCACATCGGCATGCATTTTTCAAAGGGACTCGGAACAACCGATCAGAACGCCGAGCTATTCGAGTCTGGTTGCCTTCCACCGAGCAGCGCGTCAAGTTCAAGAAGCCGTCATCGAGCACGCGGGGCGATTACCTCGCGCCTGTTCGGGGTTCGAACGCCCGTCTGCGCTGGCGCTGCCCGACGAACGGGTTTCCCCCGAGTGCCTTGCAGCTCGCTTGAATGAATCTCGGGACGCCGCCATCGGAAGCGGCGCACTTGGCGGGTATTCCCGCTTAAGGATCGTTTTTGGCCCGCTCGCACTTGTTTCCCCGAATAATTGGATGCCGACGCAGCGAGCACCCTGCCTAATACGAAGTATGGGAGAGGGAGGGGGACAAAGAGCGGGGCAAATTCGAGACGACGAAATAGCAAATTTCATTACACGCACGCGCCTTGTGCGAGGTAATCCTGTTGTGTTTTTTTGTGTTTTTCTTGTGTTTATGTATCTCTTGAACGATTGCAAAGCTGCCGCTTGGCTGCCCTTACTCGACGCTACAGAATCGACAGAGTCCCCCCCCCCCCTTCCTTCCGTCAAAAAAAAAAGAAAGGGCACGTTCATTCCACGAACTTTGATGCGACATACTCATACGCGTTACACCCGTAAAATGCTTGCACGAGTATGGAAAAAAAAGAAACAACGACAATGGCACGCACAATTCTAAGCATCACCCCCCCTCCCACCGCCCCCGCTTTTTGAATCAACTTATCAAATACATATTTCTGTATACACTGCTTCTTTTAACGCTTCTGAATTCTCGAGCTGCCGTCGCGCCAACTGCGTCTTTGCCCGTTTCATCGGCATTCTAACGACTCCTGGCAGACTAGGCGGCGCCGTAAGTAATGCGCTTATGCGATCCGTAGGCCCGTCGTCAGACTTCCTAGCTAGCCTGGTGTGTTTTGCGAAGGTTGATCGCAGAGCGCGCGGGGATCGTCGAACATGAATAAGTAATTATCGCCAACTGATTGGTTTTTCGCCGGGCCGCTGTATCAGGAGCTTATGTCTTGTGAAATGACGCGTACTTTTTCAGTGCTTGACTTAAGACTATCTTTCAGGCCTTATCTATGTTTTCTTCATTATTCTTCCAACGATGAAAGAGTTGACTCGGAACGCAGTAGCATTGTTATCACGCTTGTGAAGCTTGCAGAAGATGACCGATGCAAGTGTCTTTTTTGGTAAATGTGAGATCCGGTCACTGTACCAACCGTACTAATAATACCACTTCTATTACCACCGATATGTTATCCAAATGGTCTGATTGATTGATATGTGGGGTTTGATGTCCCAAAACCACCATATGATTATGAGAGACGCCGTAATGAAGGGCTCCGGAAATTTAGACCACCTGGGGTTCTTTAACATGCATCAAAATCTGAGCACGCGGACCTATAGCTTTTCCGCGTCCACCGGAAATGCAGCCGCCGCCGACCAATTTGTCTGATTAAGCGCTAAATATTAAAAAGATAGCGAAGAGGTGCGCCGAGGTGAGTCAAAGTAGAAAATAATGCTTGAAAAAAATATAAAAACGTGTTTCAAAAAGCAGTATGATATAGCAACGTTGCGAGAACATGACACTGTGCCACACCTATGTTAGAGTTACGGCCTTATCATTACGTCGCAATCTGTATCAGTTAAATAGGGAATAACTAAACGGTGTAAGGATAAATGCGAAAATAATCAGACGCCCTGAAGTGAAAGCAGCCACCAACAAGAAAACCTGTGAGCAGTCACACTGCCTACGCATTGGACTGTTGAAGAACAATCGACAGACGTATACAAGTAGTCGTAGAAAAACCTAGGGGTCAGCCTAAATCGAGGCTGTGTTCCAACTCTAGCCTGCGTCACAGATGCGCTACGTTAACAGATTAGAAGACGGCATCGAGTCGTTAGTCGTCTGAAGACGTCAGCAAGACGACTGGACACAACTGGCAAACGCTCGGGGAGAGGGGTGTTCAACTCTCCCCCGGATTGTTGCGACTTCGCATGCCTACATATAAATGCACATATAGAACATACGGATGTACCTAAATCAAGAATAATTAAACCAGCTCCCCTCCATTCCCCCCCACCCCAAAAAAAATGGCTACACCCTTGCATGACGCCATTTAGATTTAACCGGAGAAAGCAAGAACTATAACTTAGAATATTTGTTATTGAAACTTTCTACATGTTCAAACGTGTGAAAATTTCAACGCTGCAGCTTTCATTAAGCATGTAGCGAACCATGGTCACGTCTTTCTTTGAGCTAGCGGCCTTCTTGGACAGTCTTTAACCGTCGTCCGCCATCTTCGTTCAACAGCAAAGTAGCCTGCAACGCACTCACCCCGGACGCTGTATTCACGAAACTGTCCATTTTTCTGGCTACTCGAGAATTATAATGAGACTTGAGATGGTAGCGATCCGGTGGTGTGTGTACTTGGATGTATAAGGTGTGTATAGGAACACACCCTAAGTTATCGAAATTTTACCCTGTCTCAAAGGCTAGACCAATACAAGAAAGTTATGAAGCGTGGCGTCTAAAGTTTAATCTACACTACACTTTAGTTTTTCATGAACATCCTATCGGAATAGCTTTGGTGTTTTGTTCACCTAGTGTTATTTAGTGCACGCGTAAAGTGTATTTGTGGTACTTTGATTTGTGGTTAGCATAAGAAAGCTGTAGCCAGGAATAGAACATGCGACCTTGGGCTCAGCAGAATCGTAACGGCGATTAACTCCTGAACAAGAAATAACGCGATCAATTGACTTTGGCGGCAACACACACAATATACCTTATTAATTCCGAGTCATCACTATGTGAAACATCAGGAAACTTACACACGATAACACTGTTCGCGAAAAAATTGAGAAAATAATTGACGTCAAATAACAATACTGTTTTCTCTCAAAAGTTGTCAAAATTGTTTTTATCACTTCTCAGACACATTTGCTCTAAAAAAATCTGGAGCCAAAAGCCCAATTTCGATCTGCGAACTCAAGAGAGCTGAAGGAAGTACCTGTCTGGAAACTCAAAACAAAAATAAGCCCGAAATAAAAATTAAAGCTGATTACACAAGTCACATTTTAAAAGGGTCACGCGAAAAGGGGGGTAACGCACCTTCATGCCATGTCACCGTAGGTGTGTTGAACGCAGATCATCTTCTGAAATTCATCAAATTTCTGAGAATTAATGTCATTCGAATCATGCGAACGAAAGTTGACGGTGGTGCAATTTTTTTTTGTTGTTGAGCGACACCTTACGAAATGACGCATGTTATACGTACATACATATATCTTGAAGCAGTCGCATTTGTTAACCTGTTATTTACATTTCCGTAACGATGCCAAGAGCAACAAGGTGATTACCAACACCAAAAGTGGTGATGGCGCTTAACTACAATTGACGCTAACCTGACGTGACAATTCCATCATCCTAATCTCATCTGCCCATCTATGTGCAAGTCAGTCCCCTTGTATTGTTCTAGAACAGACGCAAAGAGGTGCATCACGAAGCTATACCGTGATGGCCAAACCAATGACCTTAGTTTTGACGCATTCGATGTTCCGCCAATTCACACACGTATATGGCGCTGGTCGTTCCACCATTCGTTTCTTTTTAATACTTCTGTTCATTTAATCCAGAAAGAGCTAGCCTCTCTCTTCAACCTAGTGGAGAGTGTCGAAAACTTTGTTGTCAGTTGGCGAATGTCCGCATCGTTGTAGAACGCACAGACATGCTCGAAACAATAATTGGGATTCGTATATTGCATCTGTATCTTCCGTTTACAGTTGCCCTACACGCACAACAATGCATAAATTATTGACTTTCCCGCTGCATAAGCATCAATCCTTTACCAGGCTTAGCCTGAAAATTTTGAGACGCACGAAGAGAGGCTTAAGTTACCAGACTGAAAGGCTTTTGAACAAAGACGCATTCAAGCTATCCAAGCGAATCAGCTGCACCCTCCACTGTAGACGCAAAATATCGCTTACGGCAAAATCTGGGTAAGTATGACACTGCATGAACATAAGGTTGTGTTCTTTGTATACAAGATGCCCTACATTTTTCCCGTAATTTTTATTGGATTATCCGCACTGCTAGGCTCACGCTCGCACCCTTCCTACTATGATCTATCTCATTTAGGGTCAGGAGTATAGCTCAATAAACGAATGTCCTTGGGTACATTTTTTTTTCATCGATCACAACAATGGGATATCTCCAGTTAACACGGTGCCTTTTAGAGTACTGCTCGATAAAGAGGTCCGCGGGATGGCTTTCAGCTCTCCCGTAGTAGAGTACTAAGTACTCTAAATTGTTAACCACTTCTTCTAAACAAACAGCTCCTACTACATACGCATAACAGAAACCTGCCAGACAACATTCATGCGGCAAGAACCAATACGCACACGCATCATCCAACCCCCTATGTCATAACTTGTTTTTTTTTTTTTGCGCTCGTATAGGTAGCGTTTTGGCGCATGAAAGTTACCCTCGATACACAAGAACAGAAAGATTCAAAGAAAAAAGAGAGAGAGGAGGTGAACCAGGGAGTAGGTGTCTGCCTTCTCGATTCAGGAAGGCGATGGCGTCTGGGGTATTACTTCACTTCGCGTAATTCGAGGACACGCCAAATTCCGTTCATATACTGTTCACTGACACTTTTATTTGATCTGTCTCTCCCTAGTACTTGCCTCCTCCAGCCCGGACGCTAAATGTTTTCTCCCTCGGCTTTCCCTCTGGCCAGATTCCTCGCAATCCAGCCGATCCCCGTACCACGCGTTCCGCTCTGGGCGCATTTTATAAGAGCCCTTCGAAACGAATCCACGGCACACCGGCGTAAGCCTCGCCGGGTCATCCCGCCCGGTCGCCCCGCTTTGAAGGTCACACACCGATTTCTTAGACACCCCCCCCCCCTCCCCCTCGTGCCACCCTATCCTACAGCTCTCACTCCTCAGACTCATTTTCGTCATCTTCGCCGTTTTTTTTTTGTCCCCCCCCCCCCCTTAGATGCACCGTTCTTTCCATTCGGCCGTGCGCAGCACCTAGTTGACTTTCTTAGAAGCGACAGCCTTGCCGCCGCGACGCTGGGCGGAGCTTAGGCCCCACCTAAGGCCCCAAGACGCCACGGGTACAAAGCGCGGGCCAATGCGAGCCTCAGAGCACAAGTACGTGGCACGTAGCCCGCCTCAAGATCATGTTGCTGGCTGCTCTTGTGCTCGTTCCTTTCTCGCGCTTCTTCGTCTATTCCTTCGAATTTCACCCCCCCCCCCCACACACACACACCTGTACCTCTACTTTATTCAGCCTTTCACGTTTAAGACTATGCAAGGCTATCAGCCCGAGCACATTGTCCGGCATGAGAGCACTTAGGCCTACTCACGTGGAACTACCTGGAGGTGCGCGCGCATGCCTATACTGGAAGCACGCGTGATCTTGCATGTCGAGGCAGGGCGTTGTTGCTAAGGCTGTTCGATGCAAACGCTACAGCACCGCTCAAACACCGCAAATACTCATCGCGCTGCTCCGTCATCGCTCATCGCATTTTCTGAGGAACGACTTTCGAATTCACGTCATGTACGTATGTATAATCATAGTCGGTGCCTCAACACCAGCGAAGGACATAACGAAATATCACTGAATTTGAGCACTCAGCAACGGATTGTGTGTTCTAATTTCAAATGACTGTGTTTTCCCTTCCAAGGCGAAATCTTTAGGTTATATGCTGGCCGTGACCTTGTGAAAACTGCACCATCCCCCAAAAAATGCCGACAGATGCGAAGAAATATGAGAGTTTGAACCGAAATCGAATCCAGGTATTCTGCGGAGCATTAATCTATTCTACCCCAGAGCCACACCTGTGCTTGAAAACTGCTTCAGAAACAAACAGTACACAGTCGCCATGTAGACGGATGCTAAGAATACAAATCAGGGATACGAATCTATGGCCGTAGAATATTTTACTACAGAGCCACCCAAGTTCTCGGAACTGTTTCGTCAAGAAATACCCAACACAGCTGTCAAGCCGATTGAGGAGCCACATTCTCAAATATAATAATGCGTGGCACAAGCATAGAAGCCAGAGTTAGGTAGGCGGAGTCTAAGAAGTACTGAAGTGCGAACAAAAATCTTCCAGCTTTGAAGAAAATATACAATGATAAATATGTTCGGATGAGGTGTTCAAAAGGTAGATCTGATGTCAAACATTTGTAAATACTCATTTCGGCTAATTTGTGTACGTAAGTAAAGCGACGCTTGCGCCTTCTTGCGTTACAGGAGTGTAACATCTACCGAACTTCTTTTTTTTCTTATTTAAAAAGAGAGCTAAAACAAGACCTGTTCCAAAGAACGAAAAATAGTAAATTCTGGGTTTTGAGGTGTCAAGACGACGGTGGTATTACGATAAGACACGTGGTCTCTGCATCAATTTAGAACGCCTGGAGTTTCTTTGGCGTGAGCTTATACGTCATACACGACCATTTTCTCCTTTTTGCTTTGCGTTTCACTCCAAGCAGAAATGCAGCCACTACGGTCGGGAATCGAACCCGGGTCCCCGAACCTAGCAACTCGGCTTCTAAGTCATTAGGTCACCGTGATCGTTTTGTAAAGGTAAATATTTCCGAAATAATGCCCCAAAAAATAGACCAGTAAAATGGCGTTGCCCCGAAAGGATTTCTTTAAATCTTGAAATATAGTGTTTCTATAATTTGAAATTGGAGTCGTTTGTATATAACCTAGAGCAATATTTTTTTTACAGAAGATGAGAAACACAAGCTTTCTTTTTTTCGCATCGTATGCAATTAGGTTTCGAGCCTTTAGGTGATTTATCTTGTTCAGTGTATTTAATTTCGCCCCGTTCCTGCATTATACAAGCCATAAGACATGCATAGAGCAAACATTGTTGTTAAGAGGCCAACGCTTTGCAAAAAATAAAAAGAAGTGTTGCTTGCTTATTTGGCTCAATGACATTTTCTTGTAGTACGTTGTCCAGTAAGATTGCGAAGTTCTTCCAGGAAGTTTGTTTGGATGCTGACTCAAAAAAGATCCGCGGCATGCTTGTTTTAACACGGAATAGTCTTATAGATACATTGGGCGTAATGGTACAGAAATTCACTCACCTAAATGCTTGAATCTCTGATTGCATTTATTCTGGGCTGAAGCGAAATCGGAATAATGAGTGCATATTGTCATGCTTCATGCTCTTATATTCACTCCAGCGATATCAAGAATCACCGGATATCTCAGCATTCTATACTATATGAGATGCTGGCATTTCATATAGTAGGTATCTCATACAGCCTCTCATATGCTGGCATCTCCGACAAATTATTGTTACGAAGAGGCTGTTTCGCCACTGCTTCTGTACAATGCTTCACTGCAGTGCTTATGCACCACACTAATGTTTACCGCATAGCAATATTCATACATAGTAATGGCTACCGCATTAACATGCTATTGTCTGCTCTGAATTGTACGTCCCCCATACACACCTTTCGGCTTTACTTTCGAATGCAAGTTAGCTTTTCCACATTAACATGCTTATTGCAGTGAAAGTCGCTTTACAAATTAAGGCATGACATTTTTTTTTTTTTTGAAGAAAAAATGTTCTTAAGAACTCGCATCTATCAAACTACCCTTTCAGCGTTGGGAACATTGGTCAATATTCTTGTGAAAGCTACAAGCTCAAGTATTTCAATGCCACCAAGTCAGCTGTAATCTCCGTTTCAAACATACGTGAGCTTGTGTAGACGTAGGGGCGAAGAGGAGACCAAACGTCACTGACGTATTTTGCTCGAAAGTTTTAACATACGGCGCCACCACACGCGCTCTTGATGTTATTTTCAACCAGCCGGGGCTTGGTAGTGTTCTCTACACATGCGTAGAACATCTCACGTTTATGTCGTAGTTTCCTTTGTTTTTATTTATCAGTTTCTCCACGTGTCGACGTTTTTCTTTCTGTGCGCGCATTTGCTGCCGTTTCTTGCAGAAGAAGCGACGGAGTCCACCCTGGCATTCCAAACTCGCACTGACCGGAGTAGCGCAGGTGCGTGCAGCAGCAACACCTCAGCGACCGCAATAAAATTCGTCGCACCCAGTATATAGAAACACAACGAGCCGGTCACTGTCTCCGAGCGGCGCCCGACGCGCGCGCTACTGTTCCTCTCTACCTTCTTTCCCGTGTTCTTTCCCCAATCTCTATTTCCCTCCTACTCCCACACTCTCGACGCCGTTCCTACCGCAACCCCGCGCGCCAGGTGAGGAGGAGCGCAGGCGTACGCGGCCGAAGTCAGGGGCCGGGCCTGGGGCGCCGGCCCCGCTCCAGCGACCGCCCCCGTCGCAGCACGTGCGTCCCGGCATGCCTTCTCTCCTCCGCGCCACACCGTCTCCCTCTTTTTCCCGAGCTTCCCTCATCCCTCTCGTCGGAGCGGGCCCGTGTGGCTCCTTGCAACTCCGAAGCTGGAGGACCAAGTTGTCCCGCCCGCGATGCAACAGGTACGCTCGGACGCGGGCGCCGCCGGTTGAGCGACATCGACGACGTGTGGGCCGTGGAGAGCAAGCGAATCGCCTCCCTGAGTTCGTCGAGAAAAACTGTAACTATCCTCTAAACATGTCCTGCTGCTTTAGGGAACGTACAATCTCTGATTAATGCGTGTGCCGCCGCCTCGTGAATTGATTAGCACATGTAGTCACTTTGTTGTCGCTGTCAAATTTGCCGAAGCCGTAAGAACTTTTATAACGTGATGAGTAACTTGATGCAGTTGTATACGTACGAAATAGAGTTTGATAAAGATAAAGAAAAGTGAAAGAGCATCTCAAAGGCTCTCGGCAAAATATGAAGGCCGTCTGGTTAAGAGCCTCTCAGAAGGCTACTAACTGGAACTGAGGGTTGCGTGTTCGATTCACTGCTATTGTGTGATTCTGGCATCACCTGTTTATAAAATGAAGATTACCCATATTTCAAGTCAGATCTTGAGTGTAATAGCTTAGCATGACATCCTTTTATGTCAGCTGAGTGAGGTATTGGAGCACTGAATGGTCATGTGAGCTGTCACGCTTACAATCCCCAGAATTCAACTTCCACTTTTTCATTGTTTCAGTAATCTTTCAAACTCCACTAAGCAATAGCGATTGGACCGCGCATAAATAATTTGCCAGCACCACCTTTAAATTAAGCAAAACGATTGTTTTTCCTAACAGTTGTTACTTAAATGTGTTATTATAACCAGAACTAGCTCCTCAATGTCACTTTTTATTGGCCAGTTTGTGGAATTCGGAGTTTATGCAGCAGTGGCCGTCCAAGTAGTTTTTTTTATATTTTATCATTATCCTTTTTTGCTTCTGAATGCCACAAGAGTCGGCCTGTCAGATATGTGTATAGTAAGTGAGTCTCATCAAAGGCTCCCGTAGTGTAGCTTTCACGATTACGCTACCCGACTGTTTAGCCGAAGGTCGCGGGATAGAATCCCGCCTGCGAAGGCTGCATTTCAATGGAGGCAAAATGCTAGAGACCAGTGTACTCGGATTCATGTGAGTGTTAAAGAGCACCAGGGGCTAAAATTTACAGGGCTCCTTTATCACGGCATTCCCCATAGTCATGTCATGGTTTTGGAACGTTAAACGCCCAAAACGTTATTGTTAAAGCCTTATGATTTATTAATCCAATACTGTTGAGGTTACAAAAGCAGCCCCCTGTCTAAAGTGTTACTCATTTGGTCACTGTTTTTTTTTTATTGACACCATTACGCAGGTTCTGAAACAGCCACTCTAGCGATCATCAGTGGCGCATACGTCATCCATACCTACATCGACAACCGAAACGTAAAGCAGCCAGCCGCCTGGGTAAGTAGGAAGTGTACGCTAAACCTGTGCATTCTTTCTATAGGCTACATACGTTCCGCAACACGCGCATATTAGCTTGGCTGCTATGCTAAAAAAATAATGTGCAGACGTGACGCAACGATTCTAGTAATACGGGACACTTCAAACATGATTCTTGAATTCCCGAATCCTTGTGAGGACTTGTCATCACCACCACAAGCCGGTTAGAAAGATATTGGTCGAGCAAATATGAAATGAGTGCACCGGAATATTGATAGCTGACTGAGATGACCATGCCAAAGAGCAGCACTGGCACTGAATTTAGGAAAATCATGCGCATCCAAATGCACGATAGGAAGATGTGTTACTTGTGCATTTCCTAAATCGTGAATTCGAGTTCTCACACTGGCGTTGATAAATGCAGACATCGAACGACACTGTCTGCAAGTTCAATTTGACGAATCTAAAAGGATGGGTGGGGTGTTCTTCTCACTGCAATTAAAATTTTAAGTTGACATCATGGGACTGGCATGTGTTACATCAACTAGCCCTCACAATATGCACTAAGAGGGCACAGTTGTCCCCGGTACGGCGTCCAAGATCTTCATGAACTCTTTGTAAGAGCATCCCGTAAAGATATCTCCAAGAATGCTCTAATTTCATTCCAAGGCAAGAAGGCGCACGTACTTTCACGCAAATTATGTACAGATAGGTTTCTATTTTGAGCAAGGTACATGCAGCGGCGTGTGAACTAAAAAAAAAGAAATGTAGTAAAAAAGCTAGGAAAGAATCCAACGAAACGACACTATGTAACGTGCAATCTGGAACAAGACATCAGTCAGGACGCAAACATGAACAAAAACAATTATCAAGCATTTCTATAACGGTAAATAAAAAGGCATAAATGCATAAATGAAAGTGACTAAAAGATTCCAGGCGCACTGGAAGAGTAAAAAAATGTTTTGAACTCGTCTTTAGGCGACAAAGATGCCAAAAAGAATATACCTTTCGATACGAAAGTGTCGACTTTTGAAAAGTAAGTGGGGTGTGAAGCTAGAAAGATTACATTAAACGCTACTGTAAAATGTGACACTGCTAATAAGTAGCTCCTTTATGAAATGATTCATTTAGTATTAGCGATTGTTTTCAAGCTTGTGAACTTATTCTCAAGCTTGAGCATGAAAAGACTGACCTACGCCGTGACCATGATTATAAAAACTGTGCACGGTTTCGAGGAACGCCGCCAAGAATGGGGAATCGGCTCAATTAAGAGAGAACAGATCTAAACGGGGGAAAAGAAGTACAGAGAGAAATAGAAAAAATAGTAATCGTAAAAATGAATCAGGTTGCAGTGGTTTCCTACTTCACGCTGGGGGAGGGACAAACGGGCAAAAAAAAAATACGAGGCAATTGACACGCGCACAAATCATTGCTCACCATGCTGTCGGAGAAAGCATTGATGAACGTTATTTTACTCCTTCAGATAACACCGTTACGTGTCTTGCAATAACGCAGCAATGCTAGTTGTTTCCCGCAGCACCGATGGCGGTAGAGTTTATGCCCCAGTGAAATTTATCTTTGCGTGACCAATTTGGCTTAAAGCTGCATCAAAATTTTGTACATCGTGGACAGAAAGACAAACGTACAACATGTCGTCATGATGTACGGTATCGACGCTATCCGGGACACTTTTCGTCAAAGTATAGTGTCAAAATGTGGGTGTTAGTTAAAGCGACGCCCCGGCACAGGCGAAACAGTAAGCTATCGTTGCGTCCAAATAGAGCACGCAATGGACGAATTTGCAACAAAAGGACAAAAAACTGCAACTGCGAAATAGTGATTTTGTACATAGCAATGCTCTCAATCATTGTCGTTACCAAGCACAGGCGATATTGTAGCGCCACATGCATGACAACCTTGACGGTACCATGCACGAGCATGCACTGGTCTTGGTCTCAGCAAGCCAGTCCTTCGTCTCAGCAAGCGAAATAATACAAAGTGCCTGTTTTAAGGCCGGGCCCGTTGTTGCCATTGTATGATCTCGCGTAACAGCCATTGAAGAATGCAACTGGAGCACGATAAACACAGCACAAAACCGCCGGAAAGCCGTCATGAAAAGTGGAACGCCAATAACGACCCCAGTTCCAAGAAAATTGGACAGAAACCCGTACGCGGAAGAACAGATTGAAATACGGTATAAAATATATATTCCATGTCACTATTAAAAGTGTAGAAACTAGCACGAGAGGAGGTTTATAGTAAAAACATATTGGACCTATAGCAAATCCCGAAGTAAATGGTCTATAAGGTTCAGAGGCAGCCTGCTTTCGTTGAGCCAACTTAACACTGGCCAGTAGTGAGTCAGACGGCGTGCGTAAGACGAAAACGGCGCGCGATGTGCGCAGGGCAGAACTGACCGGAGGCGGCCGGCCTGCTGATTATTGAAGCGCATGGACGAGGCCTTGCTGGGTCGGCCGGGCCCCATGGCTCCGACAGCGTACGGCGTCGGGATCAGAGGGTACCTGGACGGACACGACATGGCGACCAGGGTGCAGCCGCCACCGGGAGCCGCTTCCGACCGCTGTAGGTTGCTAACACTTCCCGCTAGAGGCGCCATTGACGCCGTTAGTCCGCGACACGTCACCGGACGACTCAATTGGCATGCGCGAGGCTACTTATTAGGTTATTAAGAGGGCCATGACACGGTCAGCCAACGATTAGTGGTTTTGAGCGAAAAAAATGAAAGTAGAGGGTCTATTATGCCTATACATAATTCATAATTGAAAAGTTGGCTGCGAAAGAATATTCCAGTGCAGAACAAGCCCTAGAAGTCACCGGCCATGAACCCTGCTCACCGCCAGAGACCGCCACATTGCTATGGCGCGTGTGGCGTCATGTTCTGGAAGGAGCGCAGCAGGCTCCTTGTACCAAAGTTTCTATCACTCCAAATCATTCAACTGCAGTGCCAAGTTGAAGAAAACTAAACTATATAGACTTAATGCGAACCTGACCACAGAACAACCACGTTCGCCTGAATGCAGACGCTCGCACTGCTAGCTCTTTGTTACGTCACGGTTCGCAAATGCGCAAGTGTTGACCGACTTTCAGGCCACTAACGTGTTTGTAAAAATAACCGTTAGACCGAACACGCTGAAATGTTACCAGTTTGCTCGTGAATGCGCAAGTATTAACCCTCATAACAGAGATTATGATCTAAAATTGGGTGTCATGGTTCTTTTAAAGAGGGCGAAGGTCACCATCTAAATCATCAGAAACCTACGTGGTCAGAACCCTTCTAATATTCAGTTGCAGGACAAGTCCGACTGAGTGAGAGCAGCACGGTGCAGACTTTACACCCTCTCACGGATTTTTAAGGGAAAGGGGGCACCGCCCTCCCCCTTCCCCTCGTGCGCTGAGCTATGGAGTGCCCTATATAGCAGTTCGTCCTGTATATATGGCTCTATAATGACTCTTTTATATATATATATATATATATATATATATATATATATATATATATATATATATATATATATATATATATACATATATACTTGCCGTGAGCACGAATCGAACTAAAATAACTTGCCGTGAGCAGGAATCGAACCTACGGCCTCCGAATAAGCATCGAACATGTGTGTGTGTGTGTGTGTGTGTGTGTGTGTGTGTGTGTGTGTGTGTGTGTGTGTGTGTGTGTGTGTGTGTGTGTGTGTGTGTGTGTGTGTGTGTGTGTGTGTGTGTGTGTGTGTGTGTGTGTGTGTGTGCAGTTTTACATAAGTGGCGCATCGAACCAGAGAACAAAGTGACTCAAGTATTGTGCGGGCATCCGCGATAAGGTGCGCTAATTATGTGTCTCTGGTAATATACGGTGGCGTGCCTCATTCCGCTATTAATTAACACGCTACAGTCACGCCCTCTACGCAACCAACCAATGAGGACAACTCAGTGCCTCCATGTGCCTCGAGACACATTGAATTTCGTAGACGTTTACGAACCGTTCTCCGCACGATGGTGTCTAAAATATAGGTTCTTCGTAAACTCTCGCCTTCAAGGATGCTTTCATTTCTCTCTAGTTTCTTGCATACTAAAAGCAAGATAAATGTAAAGCCAATACTCTATGCCTATTCATGCGCTCTATTTGTCTTTGGCATTAACGTCATTTTATTTTATATAAGCTCATATAATGGTTATTACTCACCACTTTTTCGTAATCTTATCCAGCGTCAATCAAGCAACGTGGTGTTAAATTATATGTATCAAATGTTTTTCCTTTCAAACATATACTGCCACTGAAACGGTTTGAGAAAACCTGCTGCAGTAAAATTAAGTGTTTTCCTGAAAAAAAGAGCCCGTTCGGTAGCGGACTGTTAGATTTCGGTCGCAAAGTAAGTTCAGAAAGAATTATTGGCACTAAATAAAGAGAAAAGAAGCAATACCGCGATCAGAGCAAAGATGAAAACTTTGCGACCTTCAATACATTTAATAAAGCCCAAAGCCAACAAAATGAAAATGCGACTATGCCACTGCTGTTCTTAAGTTTATGAATAAATTATGAATCTCACTTATGAAACTGTACCAGGTAAACGACACGGCACCTTTCGCGAGATTTGTCAGCGATATAATATTTGCACACTTTATATACCAGTGGTCAGAAACCTGCGGCTCCCGGCACGATCTCAGAACCCCACTCCATCCTCTTATCCCTTTCTATCCGAAGGCCGACACGGCAGCTTTTACCTAAAATGAGTTTAGACTGAAAGAAAGGAAAATCCCTTCCAGTTGGCATGATCTATATTCCAGATTTGTCCGTTAATATCGATGCTGCCGAATTTTTTTCTCCTTGCCTGCAACCTACACTTACCCCGATATCCGTCAGGCCCACACCTTGCCGTGTTCATGCAACTCGGCTCTCAGCCTCAAAAGCTAGATTGCCGCCTTCTGCTTTAGAATATAAAGCACACAAGCTTCACAGCATTCGTTTTTCATGCGCACTTACGGAGGTATCAACTCAGTGCTTCAGTTTTTCTAAATTTTGCCTATCTACAACTTTTCGCGCCCAGGGGATAAGTACTTGTTTGATATGTCCTGTTCGTAAGGTTTTTTTCGCTATAAAAGCCGATTAACTAAATAAGAAAGGTAGCGAATATAACAGACGGGAAAATATCTTGAGCGCAGGGAACACAGTCGAGCAGTTCACAAACGTTCGCAAAGTCCAGTTGACTTTGAAAAGTGCATGCAATAATGCGTGGGGTGAGGTTCCATTAGGTTAATTAAAGGCGCGATGGTCCATCGGGTGTGTGTTAAGTTTGCTACCCTACACATGTGGAAGGGTGTTAAGTCATAAAAAGAGAAAAAAAAAACACGAATGCCGCTTGACCAAAAAGTGCATACTGCTATCTCACGTTAAGTCGCATGAAGTTTGCAGAGGAGTGTTCTTTCCTCTAGCGATTTCGCCTATGTTCAATAGTGCACTGCTCACGTTGTAAGGATGGATAGTGATGTACAAGGTGTTCGTCACTTCTCATCACATCATTTTCCTCTCTCCCTCTCTACGTGTGGGGTAGCAAACCGGATACACCCTCAGCTAGCTTTTCATCGCTCCTTATTCCTGTCTTCGTACTAGTTGTTGAGCAGTAGATCGTCAGAGATGCTCTGAATAAGTCACAAGAATGCTTCGGCAAGCTCAATCTTCTTGTCTTGTCGGCGTCGGTAGATTAGTGGTTATGGTATACTCGGCTGCTTACTCGAAGGTCACAGGTTCGCCGGGGAAGTAGAATTTCGGTGGAGGTGAAGTGAAAGAGGCCCGTGTACTATCCCCGCTAAAGAACATCACATGGTCAATATTTCCAGAGAAGGAGGAGGAAGAAAGTTTAAGCGGAAAGACAGGGAGGTTAGCCAGTTCTTAGACCGGCTGGCTACCCTGTGCTGGGGAAAGGGGTGAGGGGAATGAAAGATGTTAAAAAGAAATGTTGCGAAGAGAGGGAGAAATTAAAAGAAATTGCCACATAGGAAAGGCAACATCAAAGAGTATAAGACACTAAAGTCTGTCTCTGAGGCCAGTTGTCCGCAAAAAGCGCAGAGCCCTTCACTACTGCGTCGATCATAATCACATCGTGGTTTGGGACGTTACACCAGATACATTATTATTAATCGCCCCTACTTCTGTTTAGCAGTCATTTCGTAGAAGATTTGATAATGTCACGTGTGGCACTAAATATATGCACATCTTTGAATAGAAAAGTCGGAGCTGGCCCTAATTGGAAGCTCGACAAATTAGATGGAGAGGAGCAAAGAGCTATGACGCTTGGCATAAATTTATGCTTCTATAACGCTAGCTTCTGGCCGGGTCGGGCAATGCAGATGTAAATGCAAGCTAAATTGCAGGGTTACGAGGGCGAAGGTTTGATACGGCTTTTACAGAAAACAAACGTAAAAAACTGTCCCTCGTCATCATTCGTCTTCAAACAACCCACAGCCGTGTTTACTTATGCAGTCAGTCTTCGTGCTTTGTTTTGTTTTGCCGTCAAACATTTCCAGCGGAAAGTCGGCGTTGCCTTTGGGTAAAGCTCGGATGTAGAGGGTCTCCCTTCGTTTTCTCCTAGTGCAGATTAGAAACTGAGGTTTTGTTACAAGCCGCTGTTTTGAAAGTCTCCACGAGTAAGGCGATACGGCTTTATTCTGCCTAATACGTCGCATGCCGTGGTATTCAATTGCTCCTTACATATGGCTGGTGCCATCAAAACTATTTAGACTGCGACCGCAGATTGCGGGGTCATGGTCGCAGTCTGAACAGAAACGTGTCTGTGCCCCATAATTCGAACGACATTAGGATCCCCGTTAGCAGACTTTTCGCAGTCGTTCAAGCAGCCAGTCATGAGCCGAATTTCTTAGTGTATAGCAGTGACAAAGATATGCGACAAAGGGAATGCGGCTTCCAATTACAGGCTGCGCAGGGAAAAAAAATATTAATGATTATTTGCGCTTTGATATATTTGTACCAAATAGAGCTTTTTTTTTGTGAGAGAGAGATCCTATGAAGCACGATCTTATTCTTTTTTTCTTTAGCTTATATTATACGCCCTTTTGCACTAAACGAAGGAAAATTGAAATCGTGCATTCTACGATTTCTCTTAATTGAAAAGGCTGCACGAGACACCAAAACAACTAAAGATGCCGGGAGCTCTAGATAAAATATATTCCACCATAACAGTCCCTTGACGACGACTGCAATGTAAGTATTAGGGAGTTTTCAAATAGGGGCCCCAAGTAAATAGCGTAAAGGCCACTGCGCATGCGCAAAGCCTAAAGCATTTTTGGGCTTTTGGTTGCAAACGCTATATTTCTCGAGTTTAGCAGGAGCCCCAAAGCCAGCTACAAAAGTTTTGGGTCAGACAAACGTGACGGCACCCACTGAAGCGACACCTTTCGGCCAAGACTTGAGTGACATAGAAAAAGGGGGAGTCCAAAGCGCCGCAGACCCTATTCGAAAACTCATCGCTCCTGCTTGACCCAAAGCGTCCATGGGCTTTGGGGTCCCAAACTCTCGGGGCACCTATTCGAAAACAGGCTGGCCAAATCTGTATAATTATAATGAATCGAGGAAAAGGAACGCTAGTCAGTCATCGCTAGCGGGGAGCTCAGGAACGCAACATGTGCACAGAGTCCTTGATCTATGCTCACGGCTGGTCCTATAGATTTTCAGAGTAATCATTTTCTGGCAGCTGAACAGAAGGAAGGAACAAGCGGAGGGATAGGGAGATTAGCCCACTGTCGATCAACTAACGGATTTACGATACGACTATCAGCCCCACAATAGTGTGTGCGTATGTGTGTGTGCGTGCGTGGGGGGGGGGCACCATAATAATGTTGAATACCGGGCTTTGTTTCTCCTTTAATGTGTAGCAAGTGTCAGATTATACCTCTCGGTACTCCTAGAAACGGGTTAGCTCTATGCAAATGACACTCTTTTAGGGCCGTTCCACGCGCTTCCCGCACAGCCGCAACGCACGTGCCGGGACCCCTGCCGCACGCAAGCGGGGGACAAATAAGCCAATAGGCGACGCTGCGGCGGGTGAAAGAGCGTCGCCGATTGGCTCTCCCCCGCTTGCGTGCGGCAGGGGTCCCGGCACGTGTGTTGTGGCTGTGCGGGAAGTGCGTGGAACGGCCCTTAGTCAAAAGTCACAGAGTGCGTTCACTACAATCAAATGCAGTGGGGGCGGATGCATAAGTCATCAGGCAGCCGACGGAACTCTAGGAATGAGACCTAAAACAGAGAAGCGCGGACTTGCACGTGAGAGATTTGATAGCGCCCTAATGTATTTAGTATAGTGCAGTAAAACAAGTTTCACGTCGGTTCCCGAATGAAGTTTATGTGACGTTCGAAATTCCCGTTCATATTGAGCTGCGTCGACACAGCGATGAAGAGGAAATTTCCATAGTGGGAATGGAAGTAGCTCGGACGACTGAAGCGCTGGCATGTTAACGAAGTTGGACGGGCAGAAATACCAAAGCAAACACCAGAAGCGCGATGGTGGATGTTCTTAAGGGGTGCACATAAGCCCTTATTTACGACGTCTAGCAAGACGCGATTTGGGCAAAAAGATCGAATGCGATTTGCGTTCACTCCGGAGCGCGCTCTCATTCCGGAGCGCGAAAGAGGAATTTTAGGGGCTTGTTTTGCTTTGGTGGACACAATCTTAATAAAAAACGAGAGACAGCGAAACCGATGATGGCATGTGGGATGCTATGATTCTTATGGGAATTTTGAGTGTATTGTAGAAATTCAGACAGAAATGAGATGAAAATTCGAGTGGACGAAAAAGCAACTTTTTGCCGGCGGGAACAAAACTTGTAATATCCGAATAACGCGTTCAATGCAATTGTCTTTTTGTCCACATTAGTTTCTTGACACTTACGTCATAAATATCATAGTGAGGTTGAGCAACAACAAATAACGCCCCTTATATAGGTCACATAACTAATCGTAGTTAGGCATCAGAAATCGTTGAGCGCCCAACGAAGAACATTATGCCACAACAACGTTTCCCATCGGTTTATTAGAAGCTGAGAAAAACCATACTTCGAGGCGGCGCGAAACAATGATGCGAGGACGCGAGCTTGAACCCTTGCCGCTCGCTCCGGTGAACCTTACGCAAGCCAAATCCCTTCCCTATCCCCTTCGGCATCGGAGCTGGAGGATCACGTGACGTATACGCATCGATACGTCATCGACACGTGGGGTGACGAGCGCACGAAGTGCCTGAACCAGCCCATAGAAGTTCATTTAGGTACACTAAAGGGAACTCAGGCCCTAGTGTTTATGGGAACTGCAACGCACGGCGTCTCAGCCAGCATAGGAGTGCATATACCTTCCTTCATCATGCGTCTAATCTTCGTTGTTTCGGATCCGTTTGGCTTCACATGGCCTGGAACCGCTTTGTCACGAGACGAAAATCGGCAAATGCTTGGCAATTGCACTTCACCACCTTAACTTTTCAGGCTAATCAATACAAACTGGGTCACAAAGTTCACAACGGTTCGTTCTTTTATTCGAAACAAAAACAAAACAGGCCAATAAATAAAACCACAACTGCATTCGAAGCCGCAATCATAAAGACTATTGGCAAACTAGTGTAAATTCCGATGGTGGCTATCACAGCGCCATAGTCCCCTATAGATGAATTTAGGAAACTCTATAGTATATGAACCAGCCCGAGCCCCCAAGACGGGAACGGTGTGTTGTCTGAGTTCTTCGCATTTCATCTCTCGACAAGCTACGCTGAATGCGCCCTCGCTGATCACTAGTCTTGCAACCTTATTACTGAGCATGAAAGGTGCGACATTTACGTACGGGTACGGGACTAGCGGTAAGAATATCACAGCCGGTGACGCTTGGACATTTAGTTGCACGCGGGAAGATGTAAGGCCCCTAGATGAAGCAAGTTTCATCTAGGGACCTTAGGAGGATAAAGTAGCGAGCGCTCTAACGCGGTAGAAAATCATTTCATTGTAAGAGGTGGCGTCTGCATGACGCGTATACACTACGTGTGCACTGAATCATGCGAAACGGAGGCAGATTAATCTCGCACCTCACTGCGACTAGCAATAAAATAAAAAAAGTGCACAGATTATGTTTGTGTTTCTTATTATTTTTTCTCGATGTTTGTTCATCTATTAAAGCCATACATCAAACAAGCTACACATGTCGCGTCAACAATTTATGGCAGCGTCACGTCGCAGAGCGAGCTACGTGAAAGAACCGATTGCCTACGTAGAGGAGCGACGTCAGGGTACATATAACGATGCACAGCTATAGTCACTTCTTGTCGCGCGTCATCCCTTCCATTTTGCGGCGCGCGCCTGCGAAAGGCATTTGACGTTCGGCTCGAACTTTGACCTTTTTCTGCGGTGCATAGCGTTACGAATTCTGGCAGGCGTGATTGCGAGCATGAAATGTATGTATTGCGCTCGTCAGCTCAAAATGGTCGGACCTGGTGAGGTGCCCTGTGAAAGCTTGGACACTACGGTGAGACAATGAGTTACATATTATACTGGTAATTTATACTCTCAAAATTTGATGTTGTTATCTTCATCCCAGTACGTACATTAAGGTGAAAATTCTCCCTATCAAATTTCCCGCAGGAAACTCCGATGGTAACGTGACAGATTTCAATGTGTTCTTGCGTGTCTTGGCTACATTGACTCCACAAGTTTCCTGAAGCTTGGCATGTTCATTATCTGCCTCCCTCAAAAGACAGTGTCTTCATTTTTACCGATTAAGGAGCTATGGATGCCCTAGTAGACGACCGGTGCAGGGTGGCGTAACTATCCGCGTTTCCCTTCTGCGTGTTTTCTCGCACGCCAAGAGTCTTTTAGCACCAAGCGCGGTGCTTTTGGCATCGTGAATTAGTAATTTACTCATTCAAGATGAACCGTTCTAATCCTTAGCGTATATTTAATTCGAGTAGCTTCCTGTGTTCTCAGATTTGGGTGCATGTTAAAGAACCCCGGGTGGTCATAATCATATGGTGGTTTTGGGACGTTGAACCCCACATATCAATCAATCAATCAATTCGAGTAGCTTGTGTTTTTAAAGGATGATGCGTTTGCGCACACCTGGGAAGCCTTCGCAAATAACCGCGGTCTCGCAGGGACTCCGTCTTCCGCCGACAAGAAGGAGAAGCTCGACTCCAAGGACGCGACGGCCGCGGCGTACGACACCGGCCAGGCTTCGGCCGGCTCTGGCGGCGGCGGCAGCATGCTGTGGGACCGCACGCTCAGCGAGCTCAAGCTCGAGTACATGGACCTGGACGAGTTCCTCAGCGAGAACGGAGTGGCCGGCAAGGGCGTCGCCGCGCTCTCGCCGCGCCACAACCCGTTTCGACAGGCCGCCACCTCTATGGTGGACCCGCATCGGCTCGCCCCCGATCCCGGAGGCCTGCAGCAGCAACAGCAGTCCGAGGAACCGGCCCTGGGCGGACCGCCACCCAGCGGAGAACACCCTGGGTGCACGCAGCAGAGGCTTGGCCACAACTCCTGCAAGTGCACTTCTTGCGCTGTTCGGCGCGTATATACTCCTGCGCATGCTCCACACGTCCCCAGTTCCCTTATCTTCGCCTTCGCAAAAATAGCGCGCGTTATTCAAATGCACGCCAATAAAAATTCCATTGAATATGAAAGTCAGCAACAAAAAATAGTTAATAATGAATACTTTCTTGAGGGAGGGTCCTTCGACATAGTGTTGTGCTTCAGCCCCTTGAAAACCTCGCTAATTTATTATATTTAATTTATTAACGCTGATGCGTGTCTTTAGGGAAGATATACCTTGATTTCATTCTCGATCTCTTCAAAAAAAGGACATTTCGATGTTGTCGTTGGTTTAGTGACTTTTGAAAGGGGAAAAGGAAGAAATAAGCGCAGTTCCGTTACTGCCCCTTTCTTAATGGAGGGCACCTCCACAGTTCTGTGCAGGCGATGCGAGTAAGGAGGGTTTAAAAAAGGATAGAGAAGAATTAAAGGTATAGAGATAGAGAGAGGAGCAGGAAGAGAGAGAGGCGCAGGGACAGCCACGTACGGAAGTAAGGAGAAGATAGGAAAGATGGACACGGTCGCAGAAGTTTGAGGACGGGGCACCACTCGGCGAGAGCTCTCGTCGGTGTAAGGAGATGGCGTAGAGCGAGCCAGTCGGAGAGAGCTGCGCTGTCGTCGGAGATCGTGGGGCACAACCAGTCGGCACGAAATCCTTCGCATCCCCTGCCCACTTCACACCACTGAGTTAAGTGTATCGTGCCTTGCCAATCCGGGGGGCAGTCGTAGGTTTCTTCGTAGAAATTAAGGAATCCCCTGAGTTTCGGAGAGACACTGTAACTGCATTTTCCACTTCCTTCCTTCCTTCCTTCCTTCCTTCCTTCCTTCCTTCCTTCCTTCCTTCCTTTCTTCATTCTTTCTCTCTTTCTTTTTTTCTTGTGCACACCACCTGAGACCGTGAAGGCACTCTTGCACTTTTTGAAGACAACCGACCTTTGCGAACGCCACTGATTTGTGGTGCAGCCCCGCACGCTTCAGACTGCGTATCTTTCTTTCTCATCTTTTCGTTTCCTTTCCCTAATATCCCACTGCAGGGTATACAACTGAAAACTTCTCTGGTTAGCCTCCCTGCCTTCTGCCCCTCTTTTTTTTTCTTTCGCTTCTTGTGCCCACATTTCTTACTTGTTGAGTAAAGCATCTAGTTAAGAGTTATCATCATCGATTAAGCTAACAGCAGAGGTAGAAAGAATGTTTATTAAGAGAGAAATGTTATCTGCATTTTAACTTTCATTTCCTCAGACATCCCATTTGTGTCCTTAAAAATGCAAAAACGAGCCCGTTGATATGCTCGTCATATTTTTGTTACCATCATTTTTGAGCTATTGGCATCGTAGCTGCTCTTACAGTGCCGTAACTCGATCTCTGTGTTTTTCTTTTTCAATTCCTTTTCTTACTGTTGCATATGGCGTACGCACTCTTTTGCGCCACTTCTGTTACACTTCTGTTTCAAAGTATTCGTTATCTGGTCTCCGCGAGTTTCTGTAATAAGTTTTCTTTCACATACGGTCCAGCTGTTACGCACTACTTACTACTGCTTGCACCCCAAAGATATCCCACACATATCCTTAAAATACTCTTTAGGGCTGGGGATCGAGAGCACAGTGTCCACCGAATGTCGTACATTTGTAACGCATGCCTATTTTCGTTTCGCCTTATGATGATTCATTCTTGTTGTTGTTGTTGTTGTTGTTGTTGTTGTTGTTGTTGTTGTTGTTGTTGTTGTTTCATACGTGCGTTACCCTTACACCATGCGAAATAAAACTATGTGACATTCATAATTAAAGAAAACCAAACCAGAACGTATCACTGAACGCTTTTGCTGGCTAGTTGGTTAGCGTTTTGCGCATTCACTAAGTACAGTCTGCATCACACTTGGAGGAAATCTCGTAGCGCATGGCCTCGTGATGCGGTCATGATGCGGCCAGCACAGCAGGCTGCTCGAGCTAGCGCGCACCGCCGTCGCAGACGATGCGGTTCAACAGCACGCTCCTCAAGCGTCTACGCATGCGCGAGCTGCTGCCGGCACGCGACTGCAGTGCTGGCCGTATCGCGATGTTATGCGCTCCAAGATTTTCCCTAAGTGGGAAACCTGAGTCGGCGTTCGAAAGACGCCAGTGTCACCACCACTTCTACATATGTTTGTCTGTCAACTGCACGTCCAGTGGTGCCACTCACAACGACGAGGAAAACGACCTAATACCATTCTTTTTTTCCGGCTTTGACGCAGCGGAAGGCGCCTGCTACTCGATGCAGTCACTGGCCGAGCACTTCCGGGGCGACGAGGTGAGCTCCAGGAGGAGTGCATGCGACCCCATGGCGGCTGGGCGCCGGTCGGGCTCGCCCACCGCCACCGTGGTGCCCATCGACTGCGGCTTCACCAAGACCGATCTGGCGCTGGCCAACCTTCCCGGTCACGACGACTTCGACCCGAGCCACCACCCCTTCTCCGAGGACGAACTCAAACCACAACCCATCGTCAAGAAGTCGCGCAAGCAGTTCGTGCCCAACGAGCTGAAGGACGACAAGTACTGGGCGCGCCGCCAGAAGAACAACATCGCGGCCAAGCGGTCGCGCGAGGTCCGCCGCGTCAAGGAGAACCAGATCGTGCTGAGGGCCTCGTACCTCGAGAAAGAGAACATCGCGCTGCGGGAGGAGGTGCACAAGCTGCAGCAGGAGAACGACATGCTCAGGAAACGCCTGCACGAGTACGAGCCCTGACTGCTGGCGTCGCCGGCCGCTCGGGTCCACCAGCCTTGGCCTCAGCGCGGCATCATTACGGCTGCGTGGAACCACTGGCAGCAGCCTGCAGCACTGCTGCCTGCCTACGGGTCGCAGATGCCACCGGCGGGGGTCCGCTGCGCCCCCGGCTGCGCCTAAAGTGATTGTTCCAGCCACGAAAGCCAACTGTAGTGCTCTTACCTGTAATGACCCAAGCGTCCGTGAGCTTTAGACGTCGAATCTATCACAGCTCGCCCATTAGGATATCGGCGCCGGCTCCCGACTTGCACTGAGAAAAAGAAAAACACACAGGCAACGCCATCGGTTTATGGGAGCGTTTTGAAATGGCATATCGAATGGTGAGGTAATCGCGCCATGTTGACATCTCTGACGCGACGGTCATAGGTTGTTTAATAGACAACTGGCAGAAGAAAGGTTTATAAGACTGCTATCACGCAACGCAAGATAGGCAAAAAAAGCAAACTTAAATAGCCCCTAAACCACCTAGGATAATATTTTGTTGACATTTCAGGCAAACGAGCGCCTCGTTTTCAGAGTGCTGCGATGAACAATTTCGAACACAACAGAGCTACCAGCTGTGGGTGCCCTACAAATTCTAAAAAAAAACAATCCCTTAATTTCTCCTCTCCTGGCCTTTCAGTCGTGACTGATCACACCCTCATATGTTGGCCATGACATCACAATGTCATGGGCTCGCCATATGCAAGCCTGTTTCTCTGCTCGCAGCTACGTGTGCTCGCCGCTCTTCCTCCTCGCAATGTGGAGAGGAGCACTTGGCCAGGGGGAGAGACGAGCCGACGAACAAAGGAAAGAGCGAAACGAACGACGGCCTCTTTTGTACCATCAATGGCATGTAAATCCACTACAACGCCACTTTTTCGAAAAATTGTAGGCACGCGCACAATTGCAACAACACCACTACTAAGCTACGATATCTGGGTGGTTTAGGGGCTCTTCAGTGTTGTATGCAACACTTTCTACCTTGTCCTTCACTTTTCTTGTGCGCTTGTACCGATACTCTGAGTCAGCTTATACAAAAACTGAAATGCCTCGCCTTCCGGCGATAAGTGCATCACATGTGATGCATATGCACGACGGATCTTCCACAAATATTTTCCACTGGCGCCTTGTTGCACTCTCCTTTTATCTTATCACTATTTTTTTCTTTATCTCCTTTATATATTCATTTTGAATTTCACAATGTTGAGGGACATATGGCAATGACTACATCAAGAAATTTCTCAGGCTGCATTAAGTGGGATAGTGCACGTTGAATTGTGCCATCTTTTGGGGCACGTTAAAAAGCCTTGGCTGATCAAAGTTAGCCCTTAGCCACTAAACAGACACGTTCTATACGCGACTGGTATGCTGCGTTGGGGTGTCGAACCCTCCAGCCAAACAATGTCACGGATTCGTGACCCATCAAAGTTCAACAGGTGTACTTATATTGAGTTGCTAGCCATTCTTGTTTAGCACAAAAGCACGACCCGATAAAAAAAAAAAACTCTCCCATACAACACGACCTACAAATGCAGCAACCGCGTATTCGGACACATGTTCTTTGCCCGTTCTGTTACGTTGTCATACTAAATACTTATTCCTCGGCCCGGTATAAGACGTAAAAGAGAAACACATCATGTGCGTTGCCTGAACCAAATGAAGGCGGGGCAGTCAACATGATGACATCATTGATGTACTACAACGCAAGTACACGAGAGAGAAAACGAGCTAACAGTAGCTGTATATGACTAAACAATGCATATAACGGAGTGGCGATGATTCGAAGAAAAGCATCCCCGCCGTAACTATGTACAACGGAAACATCAGTTCCACAACGAAGCAATGACGCTTCGCTTGTCCTCCCAAACAACGAGGTTTTTATTCTGTACCGTACCCATGCTTTCAGCGCCTCTAGATTTCTTCCGGTCTTGTTAAGTACGCACGAAATCTATATCTTTCAATTCGGAAGTCACCCCAACGTACTATAGGGTCACGTCGAGATAAAAGTCGTGCATATTGAGTGTGCCTCTCTCAAATAGAATGCCAGCTATGGTCGGCCTCGATGCAGTCACAGCTCGTGCTCGAAATTAAAGAAAAAAAATAATTTCCGTGTAGTTCGTCCATTTGTAACCAACCATTTTAACTTCATATAGACGCTGAGCAGCACTTCAACAGAGCAATCCACCAATGTAAACTGATTCAGTGCTGCTCATAATAAGTTTTGTTCACATGTCAGGTGAAACTATAACGACCGATGGATACCGCAGTCTGCACTGCATACTGTCAGTTGATGAAATCCGCAACTCCTGCATGAGAATTCGAGAGCTGTGCGAGTTGGCGCGTGAACAACCCGTTTTCCGTGCGTCTCATGACTCTTCTATAAATTTGGTTTCGGTGAAATTATCAGAGCCGGGCGGGTTCGGCATAAGCGTGAAGACTGGGCTTCAGCGCCTCCTCGACGCGCCCTGCATACAGTGAGATCGGTCTGGAAAAAATATGCAAATAACTGACTAATTTGCGCTCTATGTGTCACAAATTCACTGAAAGGAAGACCCGCATAAAACACTCGGCGGTCCGATTATGTAGTCACGTGCTCTGTCCACACATTATACCACTCGTCATGCGGTTATAGTAATTAAGTACCGCATTTGTGCGTTGTTATGCGTAACGCTCCTTTGTTTACAAGGCCACACCTGAAGCCTTAGAAAGCATCTACAATGCACCACAATGCCTGGATGAATATAAACAATCCAGTCGCGTTGAGCGCCATTCAGTACTATTGATTGTTGGCATGGCTAGCGCACACGCGACCGACCAGTTTTGCCGTTACATACCAAGAGATGCCGCGTTTTTCATATTATCAAGTGTTTATGTGAGCGTCCGTGATCAATATATTTTTCGATTTTGTTTTGCCTAGCGACGTCATGTCATAGCTATATCTTCCAAGCATCCACATTGATCGCCTGCAAGTTAGTCGACTCGATGGCATATTACGGGCTGTGTGCTTGACCTTTTTTCAGATACTCAGTAAATTACTATGACCATTAGGATCACTCACTTGCAAACGTATACAATGGGACAAAAATTTTCGTAATAAAGAAGACAATGTAAAACTTAAAACCCCTTTTCTTTTTCACCTAAGGAAATTATTAGACGGTGCAAGCATGACGGAACTTCCAGCTTCAAAACGATCCTTGCTTTAAAATCCAGCCCGGCTTTGATTGGAAGAGAACATTTTAACAGTAATTTCAATTGTAAGAGAACGCTTTAACAGTAATGAGCGCTTAATAAGGTGTTATATAAACAACATTACAAAGTTCGAGTTACCTGACGGGTTTCTGGGAGACTGCATTTTTGACTGACCTCTTTTGGGAAATATCTTCAGTTTGACGTGGCATCCAGCCTACCCCATTGGAACAGCTGACAATCAGTCCGTTAACTTGGCAGTGTAACTTCAATATGATAAATCCAGAATCATGGCCATCTATTGTGATACAAAAATTGTATTTCATTGCGTTTGTTCTAGTATGTAAAGGTGAATTAACACGAACAGAACGATACGCCTACTAATTCCGCCACCCACGTAAGCGCGCGCAGCGCTTCTCAGCGGCGCCGAAGTGCACTACCACGATCTGCAATCCAGCGCCGCGATTCGATGCCTTTGAGACAGGCAACGATCGGTTCATACAGTTTGTGCGTGCTAATCTGGACACTCTCGAATTCAACATCTTGTGAACTCCGGTTTTCCCTGAAGGCGGCCTCTCCGATTGGTTTAAAATGCCTCCGTTACAAGATGTGACAACATGACCGAATTCCACACTTTATGGCATTATAGCATGCATTGTCCGGTTCACCCAACAGAGATGGGTGAAGCCAAGCGTCTGCGTAATTTCTGCGTTATGTTTGTTACGACGGGTTACTAGTCACACATTACCAAGCCTACATTCTTTCCCATAAAAATACTGATTGGATCAGAGTATCTGGTGCTCTGAATACTTGTTAAAGAAAGAAAAAATGAAGAAGGGGATATTTTGTGATGTGGAGCGCTATAGAGAGGCACCGACAGGGGGGCAGATTGCCAGTGCATAATTTTTCCGCAAGGAGAGGCCAGAATGGGACATTATCTAAAGTATACTATATCTCAAGTAATACCCACCAGTCTTACCTTAATGAAGAAGCCTATGGAGAGGGGGAAAGATGGCTGAAGCACAGGACAGGCAAACGCACTTGCACTCTTTGCGAACAAAGGGTTTGTCCTGATGGTTTTTTGTCGAGCTTCCACTTTCCCTCGAAACATACTGTCATTTTAACTCTTTGGCGCGAATCAATGAACCACTGCGCGTGTAGGCCCTGCAGGGTTGCCACAGTGACACGATTAATTCCGGGGATTGTCTCGCGTTTTCGCGAGATTTCACGTGCCCTGCACCGTACGCACGAACATCAACACGGTGGCACCATTTATGGCACTGCTAAAAAGCAGCGCTTGGAATTTCGCTAATAATATCTGCTTTCCGCAAACACCGATGAGTTCCGTGCTTGTACTGTGAAATCTCCCGAAAGTGCCCCCGAAAGTGATTCATCCGAGAACAGGTCCCCAGCTGTTCTGCAAACGTGACAGTTGTGCTGGCCGCACAGCAAACGTTGCCTACCTCATGAGCGCTGCAGTATACATGATCGCTTTCTTCCTTGTCGTTATCGAGAGCTTAACGGTTCCTCCCGATTACCTGTTACGCTGCCTAAGTGCATCTCAAGTCAGTGTCGTGTCAATTGGTGGCAAGCTTGATGTATCTTTCGTGTATAGTGCACGTACACAGGAAAGGGTGTGATCACATTCCCGGACGCGCTTCCTTTGTCATTTGATGCAAATGTGTTACTGCGGACGATTGTTTGCTGTCCGGACCTGCCGATTGTTCTATTAAAAGACATTAAACAGATTTGAGTTGGCGTTGATCTCTGGGACTGCAGGGAAGAGGCGTTCACAGCTATCAGGACTGCGAGCATCGGTGTCGCCAAGAGTGGCCTTTAACGGTGGTGACAAATGCCCGTTAAGAGTGTTTCAGCTTCTTAAGGCGTGACCACATGTACGCGTTGCATCGCGTGGCGCGTAGACTCGGCGCCACACCATCTCTCAATGTAGAGAGAGAGGGTGCGTGGCTACACGCTGCAGGAGTTGTGTTTTTTCTTTCCTTTCCTCAACTTCTCCTCTTCCTCCTCCTCCTCCTCTAAATAGAGAGAGGGCGCGACGCCGAGCATTCCAGAAACGCGCTTGCGCGCTGTAACGCTTGCGTTTGGTCAGGCCTTTACAAAGTGCAAATTTAACCCTGTAGAAGCCAGCAGAATAGGCACCCGACAGTGGACCAGAGGGCGCAACGCAGCTCTATGGGCCGCCTCAGCATTGGTGGTACCGGCCGCCAGGGATACTAAGAAAATGGAACGCTCGCTAACACAGTGACACGCTGAAGTGTCAGTGCCCTTTTTGGCACGTTTTCAAAGAACGCTGCCTGGGCGCTTACGTAATCAGCCGCGAACCCGTGGTCACAACTAAAAAAGAAAATGATATGCACGTGAAAGTCCGGTTTTGCTGCGTCTACTCGCTAGGGTATACGCATTGGAAGACTCGGTTTTGCTGCGCCTACTCGCTAGGCTGTGTGTTCTGGCGCTACCATCAGATCTCTTAAACTGCATTGCCGGGTGCCTATATCCATAACCACGCAGTTAAATCGTGTTACGTTGAATAGACAGTTAAAGGAACACGAAAAAAACAGCCAATTTTTCTCGTATTACTAAATTAGCCTTTTGCGATACCAAAATCACCACGCTTACTTCAGGAGGATGATTGGTAAGTGAGAAAATGCGCAAGAAAATGTGGGTAGTGACGCCACCTTCAAGTCTTTGCAAAAATCAACATGACGTCCAAGATTTTGACGTCGTCTATACTAGGACCTACGTGTTTTCTAATTGGTAAAAAATGGAGTACATTGCTCTCTCAGGGGATGAAAAAGTTATCATAACAAGTTTCAGAGAATTTCGTTGAGCCAATGTGCCCAAACTTTATAAAATGCACCTCGAAATCCACCACGTCATGCACGGAGATTTCGGCACGAAACTTAAACATGATACTTCAACTTTAATTTATCCTGTATTATTAAGGCTGCGATAGTCAAATTAATGACGTTAATTTTCAGAGTAAAATTTATCAATCTAAACCTATTCATTATTGCACTTCAGTGTCCCTTTAAACCGTGCAATGTGCTCGATGTTCATGCATGCTGGTGAAGAAATTTAGTCATAGCTTGAAGCAGTTAATTGGGATAGGGTGGTGCTACAAATGGCATGTGCACGCTACCAGATTACGGTATCATACAGATACCAAAGCTGAGCGAGCTGTAAGGAGCTGACATACAAGCATATCACTGTCGGATCGCTTTTTCCATGCCATATACAGCCAACAGGCACTCCAGCACGTTCAGTTTTCTCTACTCGCGGCTCACCATAATTACGGATAGAGCCAATGAACGAATGCATAAACCTAATTAATTTAAGCTCCACAACGAAGCTCGTTATGTATAAATTTAATGAACATAACATTTAAGCTTGCCAAGGAAGGTCGTTATGCAGAAAGCTAATGAATGAAGAACTTAAGCTCTACAACGAAGGCCATTGAGAGGTTGCTGTTGAATAGCAGTAGTAAATCATCATAAAAACGGCCTTGAAATGCTTGATACTAATATTGCAGCATATTCACCTAGCCATACTTTTACATCAAACCCCTAAAAGATTAGAATTACACGAGGTAGTCACAATATATTTACTAATTCATCGCCACTTGTTGGTTGGTTGGCATAGCTTAAACAACGCTTTACCGCATGGTACATGGTCAAAGAGGTCCCTACTCCCTTTGTGTCAGGCTCCGGGGAGGGGGAAGGGGCACCCATTGCATGTATCCCCCTTTAGATATATCTTCATATCTTTAAACTGCTTGAGAGTTAAGTACAGTGCAATGAACTTTTGTTGTTACTGTCTGTTAATTTTGTCGTGAAATCTGTGTCCGATACCCCTCACTTGTGATACACTTTTGAAATTGCAGCTGCCACTGGACCGCTTCTGGAGAAGACTCAGTAAAGCAATGGAATTACCCAATCTGATAATCGACGCTCACTTTGGGAAATTTTTTTATTAGAAAGCACTATTTTAAATTTTATTATTTAACAAAAACGAAATGGCCGCCATGGCAAGTTGTGTGTCGCCTCTTGTGATTTTCCTGCATTTACGCCACGGGTTATTTCTAATGGCAGGCGCCCCAACATTGCGCTCGCGGTTGTCGATACTCTTATTTCAATCAAGCGTCATCTGCTCTTTCACAATCACTCACTCCTTACGGGTCCCTTCTGCCAATGACGCTGCGTCACCGCGCCCCTTTACGGGTATAGCAGAAATAATCCTTTTCAAAACGTCAAACGAGTGCTACTCCGGTTCACGATCACATGAATCCCTCCGATGTCGACCAACTCGCCTAGCAAACAATTCTGCTCACTGGCACTCTTGACGTATAGCGTACGCGGATGGAAGGGGACAACATATGAAGGGTGGCGCAAAATCTGCCGCCAGCTTTGACTTGGTAGAGGGGTGGGAAGCTGCGGGGAACCTTCGCCTCCCGTTTGATGGGGAACCTTGCGCACACTTGTCTTGACGTGTCCCGTTCTTCCCGTTTTATTCCGCCTTGATCCCTCCCATTCATCACACTGCGCCATGCTAGCTTGTGGGTTGCGGATGTCTAACACGTGTACCTCCAAACCTCAAGCCACCACGAGGACGAGCTGTTCGAGGCGAAAACCTGTCCGACAACGACCAGCCAACCAGTTATCAGTGTAATCGGAGAAACACGAGCTGGCCAAACTAGGGCTCTGAATTCCTTTCTAATGAGTAATGCCAGCATCGTCGGGATACCACAAAGATGTTTGTGCAACGGTGCATATATGGCGCCACATCATCGCAGAGTACTTTGCCGATTGTCGCGAAAGCCTAGCGAATGTGTACGCATAATTTTTAGCGAGCGTCTGGCTCATTGCAGTTCATCGGCATGAGTTCTGGTTAGGCATGACATCGCCACAGTTTTAAACAGCATCATCATCATCATCAGCCCCGTATCGGCTCCTCCCATGTTCCGCCTATCAGCCCGGTCCTGTACCTTCTGCTGCTTTTAGATGCGGAAGCATCTTATACTCGCGCCTTGTAGTGCGCCGTCCGCACCGCCTTAGTTGAGCTAATTCATTACGTCTGATACAACAATCACTCGTTCTCTGCTACTGCAATATTCACGCGTTCATCAAGTATAAGGTTATTTGTTGCACTTCAAAAGCATACATGTGTCCGAGTTAAAACGGTCAAAGTTTCACATTAAATGCACCAGGAAGGTAAAGTATTGGTACGGAAACCAGTAACACAAACATGAGCTTGTACGGTAAAGTTAGCTATTTAAAACCTACGCGAGCGTCGGTGCACACTGAACCATGCCTGTGTATTCAGGCATGTGTCTAACTCTGTTACCAGCCACTAAACTGTTTTAGCGGGACGGCTCAGTGCTCTCCCATAGTTGAGTACGAAGTACTCAAAATCGTTCAACATATTAGATGCGGAAGCATCTTATACTCGCGCCTTGTAGTGCGCCGTCCGCACCGCTTCTCGAACATTCGACAGCTGACGCGCGCGCATGCGCCGTCGCGCCGTCGCCCACCATCTGTGCCGCGCGCGCTTCTCCTTCGAGAACATTCGACAGCTGACAGCGCATGCGCCGTCGCGCCGTCGCCATCTGTGCCGCGCGCGCGCTTCTCCTTCGAGAACATTCGACAGCTGACAGCGCATGCACCGTCGCGCTGTATATATACTCAAGGTCGGCCCTCGCTCGCTCAGTTGCCGCTCGTCCGTTGGTTCGTCGCAATAAATAAAACACCGCCCTTTCGCATACGTGCCGTACGTGTTCACTCATTTAACACCCCATTTCACAACCACGTTAACCAATTTAGCCATCGACCCAAGTAAGTCGCAATTTAACACCCGTTAACCAATTACATGCTTCCGCATCCTCCTCAGTGTTCCCCCGAGGGAAGCTGCGGGCAATTTTTTTTAATCTCTTCTGCCCACCTAAATTTCTCTCTCTTTTCTCTTGGAATCCAGTTAGTTACCCTTAAAGCGGCTATCTTGTCTACGTGCTTCATTTTTTTACCCACGTCCACTTATTCTTGATTTCAATTGATATCCTTAACTCCCGTTGGTTCCCAGACCTACTTAGCTCTCTTGCCGTCTCTTAAGGTTATACCTATCATTTTCCTTTCCGTCGCTCGCTCTAAGCTGAACCCTCCTAAGCCGCCAGGTTTCTGCTCCATAGACAAGTACCGGTGAGATGCAGCTGCTATACACCTTTCTCTTGAGGTGTAGCGGTAGACACGTCCAAACAGCTCAAAGTAGCTGAAACAGAGAATATAGCCACCTCTCCACTAACCAAGATAAAGTCGTTTGTCTTTCTCGAATAACCAAGCCCTGCAAGCCCGGGTAGAGTACTTAGAATAAGCAAGGAAACTAGAAGCGCTCTACCACGGACATGCTTTTTCAACTTGATGAGAAACAGTAAAATTTACGGTGAATCTCTCAGAAAGTCGAGATCGCAATGCACCTTGAAACAGCCGCGCCTGAAACATATAGGATGTGCCCAAGTGCGGCCATATCTGGTGTGTTCACCATTTTTTTATAAATTACAGCTAAATTATAAAAATAGGGGTGTTGTACGTCGAGAAATGCTCAGACGTAGCTTGGTGAAATGCGCTTTATGAGGCAGATCTAACGACCTGTAATCGCGCGCGCACGTGTGTGTGTCAAATTATAAATGCACTTTGCCCAGTCTGCATTGGAGCTTCCTCTGAAATTTGTGTTTGCGGCTCTAAGGAAACAAAGTTACAAAACCACGAGTCACAAGCGCCAATCACACTCACTCGCCCTAGAATATCGCAACTATAACATGGTAAATGAACTCAAATAATAGAGTGCTGCACAATGTCAATACCTTCACACCTAAACGCATGGTTAAAATTTTGTCAAACCACTTGCCATGCGAGTCATTGCTTTAAAATGCAGCGCAAGAAGACGATACACAAGATGGAGGACTAACCAGCGCTTGTCTTATGCCCTCCTCCATCTTGTTTTTTGCGCTTAGTTTTAATCCTCGCAGATCAACCAACTCGCCCACTTTTGTACGCTGTTGCGGAGTCATTGGTATTTGTGCCAGATACTACTGCCCTTGACCGAAGGTACCAGTTAAGCCATAAGGAAGGAACGAAAGAACAGGAACGAAAAGAAAGGGAGCGATGTTAATGCTACAATGTACAAGGGAAATGGGTGGGGTGAATTAAAATTGGAGAAACAGGAGAGAGAGCACGCACATAATGTCAACTTCACAGTCGTCATAACAGATCGAGCTTATAGCCGCGAGTGCAAGCTTGTTGCCTTCAAGAAGTTTAGCACCAACTTCGTTGCCATCATCCCGAATGAAACCCTGAAATTTCACTACATGTACACAGATTCATCACCGACTTGAAAGGCTTCCAAATTAGGTGAACTGAAATGAACCCAATCTAAAAATATAAAAAAACTGTAATGGCTAACTGGTTATGGTCGGGCTTCAACAGGAGAAACCTAAGAACCCAGAACATGCAAGAGGATAAACATTTTTCCTTGATTCTAGGGTCGAGTATTGTGGGATCGGCCGGATGGTGTCAAAGCGACTTGTGCTGCGCACTGGCGACGTGCTGTGGAAGCTACAGAACTGAAGCGCATGCCTGCTACTGCGCCCAAAAATAGTACAGGGTCCATGACGGAAATTTCCGCGTTTTCAAGGACTTTCAAGGTCATTTGTGCAAATTTTTAAAAACCATATTGTCTGTTGGAAACCTAACACACGTTCAGGGAAAAATAGAGGCTTGAAATAATCAGAATTCATCAAAAAATGGTAACACCACTGGAGCATACATCAAAAACATGGCTCCGACATTTTCTATCTAGACATCTTTCAATCATAGTGTTTAATGTTGACAGGTAATCACTTTCAGTATGACACAAGTTGCAAACTTTTATTCAGATAGGTAAGACTAAGGAACAGTTATTATGCAGCACCTTTGTTTTTCTGATTTTTCACATCATTGCCCATATCTCCTGCTGCTTGGTCTTGACAGTCTTCCTAAGGCTGTCCGACTTGATGAACGTCAGGTCGCTAATCGTCTCTTGCCTTTTCAGCATTGAGTCTGTGTTGTAGCTGCTAATTCCTTAAAGGCAGGTTCTAGTTCCTTTTTCTTTTTGTAAGTATTTCGATCTCCTCTTTAATGCAACTATTCTTTTTGCATTTCTCATCCTCCTGCCTCTGCCTTTTCCCAGAGTTTCCAGAAATGCACGGTTTTAGTTCCGTGCAAAAGCTACTGACATTTTCAATTCATTTGTGGTGGCACTATACATAGGCCACCTGCTACATTTACCGCATCACAAATGATGCACCATGAAATGTGCGACAATGTTTAATAAAAAAAATTCAATTCAAGGATTTCAAGGCCCCACATGAACCCTGCAGCATTCAACTTCACAGCTCATTTTCTGATTTGCTTTGCTGAAATAAATGCTGCTTCATTTGTCATGTGACAGTTGCAGGAAGTCTTAGGGTAAAATACAGTCATCGTTCAACTTGCAAAAATGTCTTCCTTTTCTTAGACAGCGTCACCTTTTTTGGAACGCCTGCTTTCCAAAGGAACATGGCATCCATGACATAGGTTGTTAAAATGTGCACTGAACCATCAAAATGTTCCTCTCATTCACATTTTTGTGTATATAATTTTCTAAACGTGTTGACGATGCGAGCGAGCAAAAGCGAAATCAGCCGCAACCTGTCGTTATTCGCAAAGCAACAGAAATGTGCGGGAGCACCCCCTTCACCACTTTCATTCCAATGTAAAGATAAGTTATCGCCAAGTGTAGAAACAGGCAGCAAGAGTGTTCAGCAGCGCAGGCAAGTTGCATGTGCCCCTTCGCGGAGTGGGCTACTGCGAGAGCATTGTGCCCACACGAGTTCGTACTTCTGCACATAACTTTATTGTTCTGTTCTTTCACTAAATCCTGAATATGCAGCTTTCGTGACATCTTGGGGTAGACGACCCAAACTACAGTATTTACAAAGCAAGAAGGGACCCGTAAACATCATTGTTACACATAAGTTCCATATGTCTTCATTGTCACAAGTTCTTATATTTTAGAAGAAGCCAACTTAGCAGGAGGGCTTGGAGAAAAAAATCTGCAGTACAAATGCCCACGTTCAGACATTGTCAAATGGTTGGAGTGTGGTAATGAAGTATGGCTGATAGTTGGAACATGCTCAGTTAATTTGCTTGTCCCCACTAAAGGTGGCACTTGAATTCGCATCATTACAACTTTGCCCAGGATGTCAATCCAATCATTTTAGTTAAATTTCTTTCAACATTCCAAGCAAAGCAATGCAAAGTAGGCAGTGGGGTTTTCCTACCCATAGGTGGTGGTGGAAACTCCATTCACTGCTCTGCTTCCCTAGTCACTTGCAATAGACCACCTACTGTGCAAGCAGTGCCTCTTGCCACCTGGTTTTGCAAAACGAAATCCAAGCAGGCAGTTTTGAGGTTTCAAAGATCACCCACTACAGAACCAGTAATAAAACACACGTGTCCCAGCTTGCTTTCCAGGTGCATCATAGTTGCCAAAAATGAAATGTGTATGTTTCGAAAATGAGAAGTTGATGAAAACGTGCATTTCATAACATAATACCCACCCCCTGATTACAAAGGTCCACCCCTACACAATTTGTAGGGAGAACCTTGGTAAGCAGTCATCATGCATTTAATAGGCTTCCTGCCTAAACATACATGCTCTACCCAATGTTCATGTTTCAGTAAACCAGTGCCCACAGTAATGATGGGGATGTTTTTTTTTATTCTCCAGCAGAGAGCCATTGCTTAGGCAGGGGCAGACAAAGCAGCGGCCTTGTCCGCAGCTGCTTTTTCCGCGTAGTCAAGGCCAGACGCGTCCTTCTTGGGCTCCTTCTTAGGCTCCATGATGGAGACGTGGTCAGGGAGCGGCCTCTTGGGACCAAGCTTGCCATTGGGATCACATGGCAGCATAATCTTTACCTTGATTCCCAAGACACCTGCACAAAGGTGAAATAATACAGCTATTTGGCAAAACAAGATATGTCACTCTATACTTATAAACTATTTTCTGAAAGAGTTTCAAATTTACCTTTACCATTGGTGGGAGAAACCCCGGCAAAGACATATATTTCTTCCTGCCGAAACATGAACATAAGCCTAAAACATATGTCATACTAATGGCATGTTCTGCTAAAAAATGTTACATGCCTGGCTACTGTAACTGTAAAAATCTTAAATTGTGGCAGAATAGTGGTTACCTTCAAATGAATTGCAATAGTTGGGTTCACATGCTGCATACTCGTATGTTACAACAGCAGCCTAAGCAAAAGTACTAGAAATTTAAGTGTTCTGAAAAGATGTGAAGCTTTGACAGGAATGTGTACAACAGTCAATGAAGTTGGACAGAATGGCAACTACCATGCACTGCTTATGAATTCTTTATGTACAAACCGTGGTATTATAGCAGTGTCCTAATGCATCATATGCTTGCTGCATGACCAGAGGGCCCATGTGTAACAGCAAAGCTTTATATGTGTGCTAGATCGCCAGCCCGACAGACTGAATACAGTCGCCGACCGTTTATTCGGGTGCCGAAAATTCGGACATGCCCGTTTATTCGGACATCTTTGTGGCACCGCCACTCACCGCATTGAACCTAATGAAAACTAGCAACCGAAAATTCGGACGTCCCGCTGTGCGCCGTTCGATTATTCGGACTCCGTTTGACCGACCGGATGCGTCGCGTACGCCATGACACGATGACAGCGACGTTAACAATACGTTCGCTAGGTTGCCAGCACTGACATGCTGCACTAACTATGGATGGACGTCACGCCAGTGTCAAAATACACGTAATCGCCATTGCCGATCTCGAAGGCTAAGTTTGGCGACATGTTTTTTTGTTTTGTTTTGGCCAATCGAGCGGCCAAGCCAAGCCACTTACGAAGTCTGTTCGCTGTGGCGTTTGGCGTTTGTGTCAGCGTGTCAGTTGCTTCTGCGGTTAAGGCCTGGTTCATCTTGTTCTCTGTGTTCTCGCTCTCTTGGGTGTTCCGTGGCATGCTGAAATGGCTCCAACTGCTGCGCCGTTGGGAGTGAAGAAACGCGGCCAACGTTGGAGTTACCAAGACGCTCACGATGGCAAAAAAGCGGAGATAATTCGCCAGGTAGAAGGCAGCCGACCTCAGTCTGAAGTTGCTCTGGAATTTTCAATTTCCAACCAAACTGTCTCGGACTACCTCAAGCAGAAGCCTAAGATCCTGGAGGCAGCTGAGAAAGCGTCTGCGGGTACGCAGAAAAATTTCTGGGACGGCAGCCACCCGCAGCTTGAAGAGGCGCTGAACATGTGGTTGAGTGCCACGGTGGCTAGGAAAATACCCGTGTCTGGCGATCTGCTGAGACAGAAAGCAGAGATTCTCGCCCTGCGCATGGGTATTACCGGCTGCTGTTTAGTGATGGCTAGTTGCGCAACTTTAAGAAAAGGTACGACCTGGCCTTCAAGCGAATGTGCGGGGAGAGTGGTTCCGTCGCCCAAACGCTCGTGACCAACTACCGCGCCGACAAGCTGTGCGCACTGCTGCGCTAGTATCCACCGGAAAACGTCTAATTGTGACGAGACTGAACTTTTCTCTAAAATGCTGCCCGACAAGACGTTAGCTTTGTCTGGCGAACCCTGTCATGGGGGGAAGCACAGCAAGGAGCGACTGACAGTTCTTGTAGGAGGCAACATGACGGGGATGGAGAAACTTCCGCTGCTTGTGATAGAGAATTAAAAAAATCGGAAATGTTTTAAAGGCGTCATATCACTCCCTGTGTGGTATGTATGTTTTTTTAATCATTAGATTTGCGCTCAGGGTACTGGCAGGTCCCCCTTGCAGATGCCGACCGACCAAAAACGGCCTTCGTGACACCGGACGGTCTGTATGAGTTCATTGTCATGCCCTTCGGCCTCTGCAATGCGCCTGCCACCTTCGAGCGCATGATGGACTCGGTTCTTCGTGGTTTGAAATGGCAAATCTGTCTCTGCTATCTCGACGATATAGTCGTCTTTGCGCCAGACTTTGGAACACATCTTGAGCGCCTCAAACAAGTCCTCACGTGCCTGAAGAATGCTCAGCTCCAACTCAACCTCAAGAAGTGTCACTTCGCTGCTCGGCAACTTATGATTCTCGGGCACGTCGTATCAAATGACGGCATACTTCCAGACACGGCTAAGTTACGTGCTGTCGCCGACTTCCCCAAACCATAGACTATGAAGCAGTTAGGGAGCTTCGTGGGGTTATGCTCCTACTTTCGCCGGTTCGTGCGCAACTTCGCCTCTATCATTGCGCCTTTGACCAAACTTATAGGCAGCACCACTGATATTTCGTCATGGTCTTCTGAGTGTGACCAAGCCTTCTGTACCCTTCGTCGTCTCCTCACTTCGCCACCAATACTGCGTCACTACGATCCTACGGCAGCAACTGAGGTCCACACCGACGCCAGTGGTGTCGGCCTCGGTGTGGTTCTTGCGCAACGCAAGCCTGGATTTGCCGAATATGTCGTCGCCTACGCCAGCAGAACTTTTACCAAGGCTGAATCAAACTACAGCGTCACCGAGAAGGAATGCTTGGCGATCGTTTGGGCGCTTGTCAAGTTCCGACCATACCTTTATGGCCGTGCTTTTGATGTAGTAACGGACCACCACGCATTATGCTGGTTATCTTCGCTTAAGGACCCATCGGGTCGTCTTGCCCGTTGGGCTCTTCGGCTTCAAGAATATGACATTCGTGTGGTATATCGTTCCGGCCACAAGCATGACGATGCTGATGCACTGTCACGATCTCCCCTATCCCCGGACATCGCATCTGTTTCCTCGGTCAACACGTTGTCAGCGCTTGACGAGGACACCATCTTTTCGGCACCCAATTGTCACGTCGCTCCAGGGGGTGTCGACAAGGTTTATTGATGTCCCAGCAACAGGGCTCTAACCAAGCGCGTCGGTTGGGCTTGTTTTCGTTGTGCCCATCGTGACGACGTAGCATCGGAACCACTTCGTAGTTTACGTCGCTCATGCGGCGTATTACTTTATACGGACCGAAGTATCTGCTGAGCAATTTTTCAGAGAGGCCACGGCGTCGAACAGGGGTCCAAACCCAAACTTGGTCTCCCGGACTGTAAGATACGTCATTGTGACGCATATTGTAACGTCGTGCGTCGACCTGTTACTGCTGACCAATGTGTAGCCGGGCGAGCTGGCGAGTTTCCTCGGCACGCTCTGCAAATTCTTCTGCGTCAGTTGTTAATCGATCAGCGCCTTCATAAGGAAGCATCGCATCCAGCATCGTCTGAACTTCGCGGCCGTAGAGAAGGCGAAACGGTGTAAATCGGGTTGTTTCTTGAACGGCGGTGTTATAAGCGAACGTCACATGCAGCAAATTCGGAGGAGTAGATTACGCAAAACCTCTTCAAACAGTACCTTCGCAAGCTCGATCGCCTGTACGAACAGCAATATCGCAAGGTGCTGATGTTCGTCGACAACTGCGGTGCCCATGGGCATATCGACAACTTGAAGACTATGACAGTGGAACTTTTCCCGCCTAACACGACAAGTATGTTGGAGCCAATGGACCAGGGCGTGAAAAAAAACTTGAAAGTTCATTACCGGTCGCGCCTTCTGAATCGTATGCTGTTATGCGTCGACAGTAACTAAAACTGTCGCGGATGTTCTGACGACCATTAATGTTGTCCGATGCCTGGAAGTCAGTGACTCGGGAAACGATCCACAACTGCTTCCGCCACGCAGGATTTATTACTGGGATTGAAGAGGACAGTGCCACAGGCCAGAACCCCACGGTTGAGAGTCCACCTACTGCAGCAGCGGACATTTTGGACTACCTTCGTGCTAGCAGGGTTGATATGGGGGCAGGTACGTTTGAAGAGTTCGCCAACTTCAACAGTGCCATTTTGCCTTGCGCAGAGTTGAACGAGATCGTCCGTCAGGTCTGCGAGCCGGCGCTGGCGGACAATGACTCCAACGACGACGCGCCGCCCGCACCACAGCCATCAAATGCGGACTTAGCGCAGGCCATATCGATGCTTTTGTCCGTCTACAGCGACGGCCATACTCTCACAGAGGTACAGGCTGACGTGGTTGCGCGTCTGCGTGTGTGTGTGCAGATACGCAGACAGTTTTTTCAGCCAATCGGGCCAATAAATGTGCTTTTTTTCGGACTCCCGATTATTCGGACTTTTCATCGGTTCCTGTCGAGTCCGAATAATTTGGTCGGCGACTGTGATTTCCAAGTGAAACAAAGATCACTCATTTCGATACCCAAACTGATCTCTCTCCGTAAGTTATGTGATGACTGTCAAGCATCTAGCACAAATAAGACCCATGGTACATGCCAAGCTTATAAACTGCATGCTGGAGTGTGTAGCAAGAACTCGGCCACAGTGTACAGTTGAACCCCTTTATAAGAGGCATGTTCTGGGCAGCAATTCTTGTCTTTTATATGAGATGTCTCTCACAAGCAGGGTATTTCGTGTTGTAAATGCATGTGCCCTTTTGTGAGTTAGTGAAAGAAGACGACGACTAGGCAGAGAGACTCACGTGCTGTTTTGAGTGTGTGGCCCGCGCGTTTTCTGAAGAGTTCAGTAAAGCATCCTTTTGTTACGTCTTGTGCACTTCAGGGACGCAGGTAAAGACATTTCAGAAGTGGGATGGTAGTCCAGTCTCCAAAAAATGAGTGAACATGAGTTTTATCAATGTTCAAGACTGGTTAACCCTAAATGGAACGCACTGACGAACGAGTCAACTCGATTGGTGGTCGAGATGTGGACTCGGACCACAGAGACAAAATCACAGCTATTGAAGTGCTACAAGCTTACCAAAAAAAAAAAAGAGACTGCCGAATCACTTGCTAGCTGTATTATACAAAGGCGTTCGAGGTCAAGGTGTTCGTATGCCCCCCTCAGTGCCTGACTGCACATGTGCGTGGCCATGCTGCTTTCATTCCCCAAAGCAACGAGTCTATGCCTTGCACTTAACTATCCTGCCCTAAGAAGCAACACAAATGCCAGCGCGCCGCATTTGGGTTGTTGCCAGTTAAAAGGGCGCAGAATACTTAGAACTCTGCTAGGCCTACTGAGCAATTAGCTGAGGATGCTTATCCCGAAAAATTGTTAGCGAATAAGTCATACTGGCGAGTTTGCCACCTGCCGCTGTCACGCCTCCATGCATTCCTGGTGCTTTTATGTAAAGATGTCATCGCACTGCATAATGATAGCAACCCCTTCATATTTTTGCTGTGCTTCGTCCCAAAACACACAGCATTGCAGCAAACCCGACTTTTGCACACTGCTACAACCACAAACAAATCGACTTGCCGAAGCGCTGGTTCAAACCAACACGGTAGATGCAGCACGGGTTGGCGTATTAATGCAGTTTCCAACCACAAATTTTGGTAAGAAGTCAGAAAAATTCATGTCAAAAAGCCGCTTTGTCCGAAATTCAGATGTTCTCACAGTGAGTGACAGTGCCACGAATGCATACGTACTTTCAAGCAAGTCCAAAAACTTGGTAGTTGACTGCATTTCATCATCACAGGGAGCACGGTGCCCCACTGCTTTGCAAGTTATGAGAAAGTAAAGAAAACCACAGGGTGATGTTCAAATGCTTTCCCCTGTTCCAGTCAGTTCCAGTCAGCAGGCCGATAAAGTAGCATGTTACCACCACCGGCAACAGCTTCCTCAAACGGCACACAGTCTGACCATTTCTGCAGCAACAAAAGGAGTCACTAGGCAGCTCAAGTATGATTTGGCTAAGCTCTGGTGCAATAAATATATCAAAGCATTAGCTTGTACTTATGATACAACACCCGCACCACAAAACTTATGCCTTGCGCAGCAGTCCAAAGCAGATGTCCATTCCTGAACAAATTATGCTGTCACACACATTTTTGGACACCATCAGTTTTTCAAGTGTGGCTGACCCACTTGTACCGCTTATGATGACAATGAATACAGTCAACATCCGATTTTCCGAACGCCCGAAATTACGGACATGCCCGGTTTCCCGGACTCATCTATGGCATTGTCAAGTTCTCCGTAAAGCCAATGTATTAAAAAGCCCGCTTATAGTATTAAAAAGCGCGCTTATAGCCTTCAGCACCCAATTTCCCAGACTTTTTACTGTTGACCGCCGAACCAATGTCACCACCGACACCGCCATTTTCGTTGTTTTCATATTCTCGTGCCGCCGACCACGGCACCGCGCCGCGGCTGCAGTAACCTCGAAACCGCACATGTCAATCCGTTGCCAGCCGTAGCTTAGCGGCTTAGCCAACCCAAACCTCACTGTGTTCGTTCACGTGTTGTTTTGTCAGCTCTGCGGTCGTGTCTGCGGTTGACCGCTAGCTGCTGCGCACTATCTTCAGTGATCATGTTTCCCTACCTTCAGCATCCACAGAGTTACTAGCTGTTTCATGCTGCACTTTTCGTCGAGCGGATTCGCTGTTTACAGCGATGGTACCAACTGCTCCTTCGTCATCGTCCGTTCCTTCGAAGTGCACAAAGCCCCCTTGTAGGCTCACGATGGGAAAAGCTACACTGTTGACCTCAGGTCTGCCGTCGGCATGCTAGCGGAATCGTGGAAGATGGTTACGCAAGAGACTGCAGAACTGTTTTCGCCACGCGGGCTTCACACTCAACGCCGAGACGGCCGTCTCGCCTTAAATGGACAGCGTGTGTGACGAACTGCCATCCGCGGATGTTGCCTTCGATGATCTGCGCGCTGCCGGCGTGTCAATTTCAGCGGTGATTACCTTTGAGGGCTTCGCCGACGCTGACTAAATCTCGAGCTATGTGCGGACTTGACCTCAAGTTACGGAGGATTCCGACAACATCGACACCGAGAACAAAGAGCCATCTCTTACACAGCCAACACGCGCACTGATGACACTGTCATCGGTGTACAGCGGCAACTTGACGTTGACTGAAATTGAGGCAGATATAATCGCGGGAAAGCAGGAACGTCGTGCAAAAGAAAATAAGCGACTTCTTTGTGCTGACCTATGAGATAGTGCCAGCCAGGTCAAATTTTTTATATATATATATATAAGCGGCTCTTTTCAGAGCTACCTAAACAATGCATTGACTGAATTGGAATGGGAATCTTGCACTCGGACCGTTACCGTCGGTGAAAAATACCTAAAAAAAGGTGCGTTTCCACGTACATTCGTTTTTACGGACTGCCCGGCTTTTGGACGTTTTGGCGGTCCTTTGAGGATCCGGGAAATGGGACGTCAACTGTACATGTATATTCTCAGAAGGCCAAGGATAGATGTATGTGAACCTCACAAGACTTACGTGAACCTCACGCAAAACGAGTGTTTGCGCACTGTCTACCTCGGAAGTAAAATGGCACAAGCACGTTTGGTGTGTAGTAGAGGGCATTGGCTTCTATCCCTGTCAGTTTATTACTGACACAGCAGGCAATTACGAGCTGATGACTTACCGTAATTACTCGAATCTAACGCGCACCTTTTTTCCGGTTAAGCGAGTTCATAAATCGCTTGCGCGTTAGAATCGAGTACGAACAAAAAAATTACGGTCGATCGATTGCCATCCGCAAATCCAAAATGGCCGCCCCCTACGTGCGTCGGCATGGCGCGTCGGCCATTTCCTATGTATTTCCCATGTGCGGCACTTCATACGTGTGCTGAGGAGTTCGTCATCTAGTAGTGCATTAGCATCGACGGCATGGAAGGGCCGGCTCCAAAAACTCGAGTGCACCACGATGCCGCTTTTAAAAGAAAAGCCATCGCGTGTGCAGAAACGAACGGAAATCGGGCCGCATCGCGGTCGTTCGGAGTTCCCGAAACGTGCGTGCGGGATCGGTGGAAACAAAAGCAGAAGATTGTCGACGACAAAGCTTCACGCAAAGGCTTCAGTGGACCACAGCAGGGTCGGTTTCCGCAAATTAAAGAGCTGCTCGGCAAGTAAGTGCTGGAGCAGCGAGCGGCGCAGCGGCCCGTGACGACAGAACTGCTCCAAGTGCGGGCTATGCAATTAGTCTTAGAAAAAGGTCTAATGTGGAGCCAGTTTATAGCGAGCAGGTGCTGGCTAACTAACTTTATGAAGAGGAAAGGCTTTTCCCACCGAAGTGGAACATGCATATGGGAAATGTTTTGCGGAGGAGTACGGTGAAAAAAAAGCTTCACAGTTTTCAGAGGTTCGTCCTAAACTTGCGGCGCAACAACGGCTACCTGCTTGGGCAAATCGGGAATGCCGATCAGACGCCTCTTTACTTCGACATGCCTGGCACCACAACCGTCGAGAAGAAGGGGGCGAAGCAAGTTCGCGTGCTGACATCGGTCCACGGTAAAACTACAGTGCCGGCAATGCTCTGTTACATGTCAGATGGGCACAAGCTTCGCCCGTACCTCATATTTAAGTGGAAGACGCTCCCGAAAGGAGTCGTTTTTTCGAGTGGTGTGATCATGCGGGCCAGCGAGAAAAATGGGTGCGCGTTGCAATCGATGTCTTAAGTTTTTTTTTGTTTTTCGCGGTGGAAATCGGGTGCGCGTTACAATCGAGGGCGCGGTAGAATCGAGTAAATACGGTAGTTTGCTACAACCTTAAGTCGCTTACCTAATTCCTGCAAAATGCTGCCTGTTATTCTTTTGTAGTATGAAAATAAGCAGGATTATACACTTCTTTTTGTGCGCCAGTAGTCTAAAAAAAAGGCCTAGCAGTCAAGACCTGTAGCAATAGTGAATAGTTGCTATCCAACGAGTTTTATCTGAGCCAATACGATCAGGAATGCGAGAGTAATCATAGACTACAGACTTTTTAAGTGGAAAATGGGTAGTAAAGCTTGTGTTCATTGCACATGTGCAAGTTGACTTGTTTTAAATCAGATGAACTGGGATACAGCATATGTCTTGTCAGCAACCGACAAACTCTTATGAAAATTACATTGTATATGGGACAGTGTGCCGAACCATGTCTGGCTCTGTGCCAAGCCACAACGAAGTGTGCTTCAGCGAGGCACCGCTGGCACGAGAGCCGCCACACAGGTGTGCTGTTCCTCCTGTCGTGGCTCTGTATCCCAGAAGTGGGGGAGACAGAGTCGTAAAGGGAGGATCACGATAGGTAAAAGAGGTGCCCTCTCTATACACAGTGTCGCCAAGAATGAAGACAATGCTTATCAGACGTAATGATGTACCCGTGTAACTTGGGCACACAAGGTATGCCTTCAAGGAAATGGCCTTGTGATATACCACAACCCTAGGAACAGTTATGCTGCTGCTACATGGAAGTTCTGAAAGGCTTTCGAGTGGCTCAGGTAGTTCTTGCAAAAAGTAATGGGGCATTGTGCGCTTCATTTTAATGTCACGAAAAAAATAACAAATCCCCTTAAAAATCACAAGTGTATCATTTTTGTTTATGCATACCTGATAAATAATTTTACAGTACAACACATATATGTTTATTTCTTTTTGAGTTGAAAAGCTGTGGCAACGTTGACGCCTCTCGATGTAGCAGCAGTTTTGGGTATTTTAATGGGGGACACGGGTCTAAAGGGCCACTTACCAGGTTCGAGAATTTTGAGCTGACAAGCACAATACGTAGACGAGGCGTTCATGATCTCGTCTGCCAAACTTTGCAACGTTACGCGCCACGGTAATGGATCAAATTTCAAGATGAACGCTGCTCCCCCTCCCCTTTGCCGGCGCGCGGCCAGAGAATGAGGGCATGACGTGCACGTATGAATGGCCCTACGTACACAGCAATGCAGTGACGTTGGTCCTCTACGTAGACGACTCTGCTCTGACGTTACAAACAGTAGCACGTGACATAGTGAAAATAATTTAACACGGCATGCAAAGTTTAGGTAATTCATTGCTTGAAAATGTTAATAAAACTCTAGATAAATAATAAGGGCATGTGAGCGTCGTTTTTCCATTTTTCTCCCACGAATTGCAACGAGATGCGGGGCTAATGTGTCGGCGTTTCGCATGCGTTCCGTCTCCTCGCGGTCAGCGCATCAAGCAGACGACCACCGTAGAACGCTCCTACGCGTTCGCGCACTCATTGTGCTCATCTATTCTACCGCCTCTAAGCCAACGTTTCCAAACCATCCCACAGAAACAGGCAGAAGACCACAAAATAACACTAGTCAACAAAGCAACGCCGCTGGCGTGCTCGGGGGTTGGGCTTGTTTGGGCACGTCATGCGGTTGTGACCTCTTCAATGTAAGCATTTTACAGAAGTCTGTCTGGTTGGGTATGAAACTGGGAGATGATATAGGCTTTAATCAAAAGTTTTTAAGAGACCCGACGTTTCGGAACCGACTTGGTTCCTTCCTCAGGGGTGACTGCGTAGGCTACGTAGCAGCAGCGTGTTCAAAGCACTCGAGGGGTGGCTAATGACCCCTCTCTCTGTCTCTCTCTTTCTCGTTTTGCCGTGGAGTGCAGTCCGTGTTTGTACACTGGGGGAAGGGTTCCGAGAGAGCTGTTGATGATGTGGGCTGTTCCCTGAATGTGCCACGACTCGAGTAACAACCTTCTCCTCCAGTTCAGCTCGCTTTCGAGGATGGCCATCGCTTCGAAATTTATCTTGTGGTCCAATGTCTCCGCATGTTCGGCGACTGCGCTGCGCTCTTTGTAGAACTTCCGCACATCGTTGGCGTGTTGCTTCAGTCGTTCTGTAGGTTTTTCGTCTCACTGATATACGACGCGGGGCACTCGGCGCACGGAATTTTGTAAACGACACCGGGGCTCCTGTCCATTGTTGGCCGGTCTTTCAGGTGGGGCAGGAGGCGGCCCAGCGTACACAAAGGCACGTGCGCGATGCGAACCCCCTCCTTCTTGCCTCCCTCTTGAAGATCCGCGCCAGCGTCTCGCTGGTTCCGTGAACGCATGGAACCGGTACAAGTTTCGGGGGGCTGCCAATCAAAGTTGAATGGGGTTTACCAATCCGCTCTTGCTCTGCGCGGCGGGTGGCAGCTCGAATGAAGTTTTTTGGTTATCCGTTTTTTCTGAGGTCAGCAATTACGTGGGCCTCTCTTTCGCTCTGTGTCATTAGAGAGCCAGGAACTTATGCTCTAATGACACAGAGCGAAAGAAAGAAGAGGCCCGCGTAATTGCTGACCTCAGAAAAAACGGATATCCAAAAAACTTCATTCGAGCCGCCGCCGTGCAGAGTAACAGAGGATTAGGAAACCCCATTCAACCTTAATTGGCAGCCCCTCGAAACGCGTACCGGTTTCATACGTTCACAGAACCAGTGAGACGCTGGTGCGAATCTTCAAAAGGGAGGGGGTTCGCATCGCGCACGTGCCTTTGTGTACGCTGGGCCGCCTCCTGCCCCACCTGAAAGACCGGCCAACAATGGACAGGAGCCCCGGTGTCGTTTACAAAATTCCGTGCGCCGAGTGCCCCGCGTCGTATATCAGTGAGACGAAAAACCTACCGGAACGACTAAAGCAACACGCCAACGATGTGCGGAAGTTCTACAAAGAGCGCAGCGCAGTCGCCGAACATGCGGAGACATTGAGCCACAACATAAATTTCGAAGCGACGGCCATCCTCGAAAGCGAGCCGAACTGGAGGAGAAGGTTGTTACTTGAGGCGTGGCACATTCAGGGAACAGCCCACAACATCAACCACTCTCTCGAAACCCTTCCACCAGTGTACAAACACGGACTGCGCTCCACGGCAAAACGAGAAAGAGAGAGACAGAGAGAGGGGTCATTAGCCACCCCTCGAGTGCTTTGAAGACGTTGCTGCTACGTAGCTTACGCAGTCACCCCTGAAGAAGGAACCAAGTCGCTTCCGAAACGTCGGGTCTCTTAAAAACTTTTGGTTGGAGCCTATATCATCTCCCAGGACGTGACCTCTTGGTCAGATGCTGCAGAGGGTGGGGAAGAGATTTGGCTTGCGAATGCTACGTGGAGGAGCGGCAAGGGTTTCGAGCTCGCCTCCTCATTGTCGTTTAGCGCCGCTTCACAAAACCTGTTTTCTCCGCTCATGATGAACCGATTCAAAAACTCTTGTGGCAAAATGTTCCGCATCGGGCACCCAACTCTTCCACTAACTAAAATTTGGTATGGGGCCTGGTGAGTGGCCCTTTAAAACGCCGAAAATCGCAGAAAAATCGACTTTTTGAAGTTGGCATTTTCAGAATCTGCAACGATTTTTAGACTTATCTGAGAAGTTTCTAGCTTCTCGAGTCCCCATCTCTGGCACAAATCGATTTTATAACACCCCCGTGAGATAAATCTGAGCGCAAATAGACCCTAAAATTGCGCTTTTTCCCCGCCGAACCGTTGCCGTTACACACGAGCTATTATGGTCTCGTTTGATAGGGTCGTTCCTTATCTTCAATTTCCCACCACCGCTGGCTCGCCTTGCTCATTTGTTTTTCAGCAAAAATACGTCATCGAGAAGCACCAGCACGCAATTCTATTGGCTACTTGTGGCACATGACAAAACCTAGGTATCCGATTTTCCAAGTGGCATTTCCGGCGTCCGCTTCTTTATCGTGACGCACACGGACATGCGCCATTCTGTCATGGTGCTGCCGACTGTCTGCTGCAGCAAAAGAAGTTCCGTGCCACACTAATTTGTGAAGAAGGTGTGGCGATTGTTCGTTCAATGTGAACTTCAGAAAGAGCCCCGCTATGGCTCAGGACAGCGAGGATAACAAACTCACGGTGGTCAACCACGGTCGCTGAGTCACCGGTGTAGGCCTAACTCACGTACGAGCCCATCAGTTGTCGACAACGATGCTGAAAGCAACTGTTTTGGAGCCTCAACAGTTACAAGACAGGAAATAAAAAAGCAGACGTGAAGCTACGAGAGATAGCAATTTTAGCAGCGACGGAACGGAAGCGCAGTCTTATCGCCAAACACGCCGATGCCGCGGTTTCCCCCGTCTGACAAAACGACCTCGTTTGTATGTGAACCATAGAGAAATATACTATATAAAAAGTTGCCACTCGAGTCTTTTCGCGGCCCAGCAAAGAGTCTGACCAACCACTAGATGGCGTTCCCATGCTCGCTTCTACTCCTTTTTCAAGACATCTAATAGCCGCCTCAGAAGCACCATAAAAACTGAAGTTTGGCCCCAAATTTTAGCAAAGAAGAAATTTTATTGATTTGTTCAATCTTCTATATCCGCTCCACATTGTGTTCCGTCAAGGACGTTTAATGCATTATCACAAAAATCAGTAGCGTCTCACTGGAGGGTGTTGCTTTTCTGCATTTGTGTTGCACAAAGGGTCGCATTCATGTGGTTTAGATGTGCGGTACATGTATTCCCTTTGTGAAAGCATGCGTGTGTAGCCTAGTGGTAATGACGCTCGCTTTCGAACCATGAGGGTAGGGGTTCAAATCCCAGCATCAGAAAGAAAATTTTTTTCTCATTTTATTTGCACTGGACATTATCGGGTCTGGCCAGCCACTCGTGGCGCTGGAAGCAGCGCAGTAGCTGGGCCGCAGGGCTACGGGAGTGTCCGCTCTTTATGTTAGTATGTTTCTCCATATGTAAACTGTGTGACAGGTCGTCAAAGTGGAGTTCGCCGTGCGTCTACAAACAGAAAATCAATCTGTTCACGGCAACGTGCCCGCCGCCCACGCAATGGAGGCTACTGGCAACAGGTAGAGTGCTTTTAACGACGCGTCCACAACGATGAACATATTGTGCCGCAGTTTACCCTCGAAAATGAAGCAATCGTACGTGAAAAGGAAACTAACACCTCGCAGCTCTTGCAGCCTTGAAATTAATGAGCGAGTGCACGAGTTCGGTATGCGACATCTACAACTCAATCTGGACAAGCCGAAAAACATCGCTTCATCATACGAAGAATCGCGGATGACATGTGCGCATTCGTCGCACGTGGGTGTCAGTACCGTCACCGAATTGATAAGCGGCCTAGTCTGCAGACGAGCACACGGCAACAACTTGCAGCAGAACTTGATAGAAACGACACACTCACGCTAATAATCAGTCTGATTACATGCCCGGTGCATATTAACTGACTAAAAGTATGTGTGCCATGATATTTTTCACTCGCAATGGTGAAATAAATGTTTCCACAGTTTTTTCTCATTTTCTTAGAATACATCTTGACCACTTTCCTTGTTTGCTTCTTCTGTAAAAAAGGACCTAAGACAGCTAGAGCTATAATTCTTTTTGCACAATGTAGTTAAATGTGCACAGAGAGCAACACTGAGATCAGATTTTTATTATGCAGCTCCAATTTTTTTCATTAAATATTTTTTGCTTTTGTTGCATGCAGACAGTGAAATTTGTTGTGCTGTAATTCGAGAAGTACTTGTTCAATTTTCGACCAGCTTGCAGCGTTGCACTCCGTAGGATTACTAGTATCCATATATGTGTTAATGACTATGCATTATATATACATAAATTTGCATTGTTTGTGCAAGAAATACAATGTAATTACTAATTATCTAGGAAAATAATTAACCTGCATAAAATATACCTGGACAGTTAAAACTAGCTCGAGAAACTGAACAAGGCAGTGCAGTTTCACCTAATTTGGTGAAAAAATAACCCACGTTCTCTTTAAGACCCATATCGGACGCAGCCCTTGAAATGCGAAAAATCTCGAATTCTGTTTTTGAAAAACCATATTGTTGGGTTGTATGTCAGATAAACTACCTATTCTGTAAATATCAGCGCCTAATTCAACCCCAAAGTGCAAAAAAAATGCTATTTTCGAGGCCGCCGCAGTGCCCAAAATGCGCAAAAGCCAAAATCAAAAACAAACTTCACGTGTGCGCTATTCCGAGACCATATGGCCGTACTGTGCCATCTTGGGCTTGTTTTGACCATGACTTCTTTCTCTCTCATTTGCCGCATTTCAAAAATGCGTCAACGACGCGGTTGAGATGCTATCGGCGTTTCCCCAAGATGCGATGCGGAGCACTCGTAGATGCGTCGGCACTTGAAAATGCGATACCAAGCGTAGTTCGCTCTGAATTTTTTGTCATCGTAGCTAAACGTTTCGCCCATCGTCACCGAGCGCCGCCGCCAAGTGATTCACGTGTCTACTGCACTGTCCACGCGGCCGTGCACTTCACGGTCATATGGAGTGCTCTCAATAAGCTTTTGTAATGCGATTTAGACGTGCTTAACTTCACGGTCATATGGAGTGCTCTCAATAAGCTTTTGTAATGAGATTTAGACGTGCTTAGAGCCATGCTTGGTATTGCCGAGAGCGTCTATGAATGTTCTGCAACAATGAAGGCCTTGTATATTAGCATTTCCGCGACCGACCGTCTGATGATGCGTTTGAAGGCTAGAGTGGTAAAAGAGCATGTATGAAGGGGCGCCGATTTCTATACGGCTGACTTGCATCATTAAATAAACTGCTAAAAAATTTTTGTGTCACCAATCTTCCGCCAATAACTGTTCGTTATATGGTAAGGCCATAGGCTGTCATGGTATGAGCCATTTTTCTGGGGCAATAAGCCTCTCTATATATAAAAAAAGTTCAGTAATATTTTGTAATCAAAAAGTACTTGATTACACCGATGTCAGCTTGAACACAAGAAAGATATGTAATCATTTGAGTATGTGGCCTTACTCAATTACAATCTTTTCTGCCATACCTATTTACCACTCTATTAAAAAAAAAAAAAAACTTTGAAATCCATACTTGTTCTTTCTAGATCAAAAAAGGAAGTTATAAAAAGAAGAAGGCAACAAAGGCGCACTGAGCAGGCACCACATGCCCAAGAAGTCAAATATCACAAGACAAACCAAAGATCACAATTTTAGGTGTTTTAAAGATGTAAAGTGAAAGTTAAATTTTAAACGCAGTTTTCTCAATACTGTTTCTTTTTTCTTGCCTCAAAGAATCAACACAACAAGCAGAATCTCAGTCAAAATAACTGGCGTGTGTCCGAACGGACGGGACAGCGCAGCTGGTTGCGGCAAAAGCGTGGGTCAAAGCTTTGCTCACTACTAGATTCTTTAGACAGGAACGCCATAACGCGTATGGCCCCTTTTTATTGCGATAGCAATTATATGGACAGTCTAGGCTGTTTTTTTTTTTTTTTTGCCGTCGCCACCCCCGCCGTCCTTCACCGTATATGTATACCTTATCTATATATATATGAACACTCAAAGAAAAAAAGCCGCCCCCGCTCAGCGCCAAGCTCCTCGCGATGCGCCGACGCGTGCTTATCCTTTGGTGGGGGAATCGTGTGCCTTCGGCTTTCACTGAAATGAAAGCGTTAGTTGCCGGACTCACAAAAGTCACTTTGGTATCTGCGCAGGCCCGTTTTGCGAAAACAGCGCGCTTTTCATACACAGCGAGGTATAACAACTGGGCCACTTAGTAGTTTGTACTCATCTGTACATGTGATTACGTATCATGCATCGTTTTTGTTTAAACAGCGTGTTTACGTATCGAGCGGTAAACGCTGTTTGTTCACTCTCGTCCTGCGAGTATCGTTTTCGTGCATCCTCTGTGTGTGAGCAGCGCGCTGCACGCTTCGTTCTGCTTGCCGTTCTCAGCGTTACATTCCAAGTTGTTGCCGTCGAATTTATTGCTTCACCCTTGCGGTGAAACTGCGACTTTTTAATTTTTTTTTTTTTACGTATTTACTGCCTTCACCTTACCGCTGTGTGCCCTCGGAGGTCGAAGATCGCTATCGCGTCGCCGCGACCGCGGTTTTGTGCGCGGCGGTAGCGGCAAACGGTAGTTCATTTTACAATCCCCATGCGCTTGGCTGTGCATGCACCTTCAAAACTATGTCGTTTTATGCCATCTGCGATAGAATCTGCTGCAGTTTTGTCCGCAGTGCTTCCAGAAAGCAGCATGGCTTTGACTGGTTGAGCGAACACTTTCAGGGCTCTGTCTGTTACATCATCACCATACATGATCGTGTCAAGAGCGACTGCGGTTTCGTCCACAGCAGTTGTGGCAACGACAATCACACGCACCGCAGAAGACAGTGCGTGCACCCGTCGCACGCGTACTTTCGAAGCTTCGAGTACGCTGCTCTCGGCCTTCGTTCGACGGTTTCTGTACTAAAGTTCGTATCACCCGCCGCGATTAGGAAATGTGTTTGGAACATTCGAGTTGAGGCCGAATGAACATAGTAAAATTTGGCTCTGCCGCGGTTACGCATCACTGAGATTATACTGTACGTTTACATGAACACCTCTTAAACTCATTTATAATAAAATAGGGTAGGTTCGAAAAGCCTGGAGCAGATTGAGCTGCTTTTTTGTGAATACGGCCAGATTACGCACAGAAATTTCGATTTCCGGGGATTTTTCATGACAACCGTACAACCGGAAAAACTGGTCAAAATCCGGAAGTCTCTTGGCCAATCCGGAAGACTGGCAGTTACTGGCAGTATTAGTTTCGGTTTCCACAGTAAGTCAACATTTAATATCCTAAATCAGAACTGCATTGCATACCTTGCCGCAGCAGCACGTGACGCACTGCAGTCTCAACATAGTCGTTTGTCGGCTCTCCACTGTGGATCATGAGCCCATCCACGAACTTCATGGATTTGGCTCGCTGGCCACGTAGTTTGCCAGAGACCACCACCTCACAGCCCTTGGCGCCGCTCTCCATGATGAAGCGAAGCACACCATAACAAGCTCTTCGCACAGCCAAGCCTCCAATGAGCTTGTAGCGCAGGGACTCGCACTGAGCGATGGCACAGAGGCCACGAGATGCCACCTTCTCGGCATATAGCTGCACAGGAAAAATAAAACCCCCTCAGCTAGCTGCTCGGCACATAGAAACAAATGTTTAAGATGAGAAAAACAGAACACATGGCATCCTCCGAAAGCGATGATTTTCCCTTTAACTATAGAACTGAACACAGCTTAAAACAGTGGAAGAAATTATTTTAACAATATAAATTCATGCAATGCTGTTTTTTCACACACACACACACACACACACACACACAAAATATTAAGTGTGATATGCTGTAATGGCACTTATACCGCCAGCCGTGGGAACTGCTCTAGCCTGTTCATACAGCTCGCTCTCTTCCGCATTGAGGGCTGTCGCGCCAAGTCCATAACAGATGCAAAAATCTCCAAAATTATCCGCCTTGTAGTACTTTACTATTCTTCGGCAGTGCCCCGAGTTGATCCGCATACGGCCACCCTGTTTGAAGATGTGTTAGCTACATGCCAATGGTTCTTCTAATAGTAAAGGAGGCATTGTGCGAGACCTTAAGCTTCTGAAAAAGCGAGCTGCGCAGTTCATGGCAGCAATGAATGCTTTAAGCACAAACTATATAAACAAGACTTCAGAATGTAAGACAACAAAACATGAATTCAAGGAAGAAAAACAACCACCATTCAGTACTTCCCTTGCTCTTAATCAGCCCTGTGATAGAAATCAAGCCACAGCCATGATGAGAGTGACCATTCATGCATAAATATTTTCTTTCCTCCAATATTCACAATGCCCACACTGTCATGCTGCCAAGCAGATGTCAGAATCTCCTGGAAGAGAGTTAGCAAACAACAAACTACAACCATTCCCTTATTCAAATGCACTATTGTTAAGATGCTCAAGATGTTTTCTTTAGTGCGAATTGGCACGTTGTGCCTGAAAAAAACCAGGTCATCCGTGTCAAGATAATTTAATTTTGCAAGATGCAGTTTCGGGACAGATGTGCGTAGAACCCTCGGCAAGACTTACCGCTACAGTGTACAGATTTCAGCGCTGTGAAGTTTCCTGTTGCATGTTCGTGCTATCGTTATCTGTTCTATTCAGTTATTTTCTGTTGAAGTTCATGCTGTTTTTGTTTGTACATAGCGTCCATCGACGTTTCTGCAATGCACGAGAACCATAATATTGTACATGGCAAGTTGCCTGAGCTCAATATTGATTGACTGATGTGTGGGGTTTAACGTCCCAAAACCATCATATGATTATGAGAGACGCTGTAGTGGAGGGCTCCGGAAATTTTGACCACCTGGGGTTCTTTAATTTGGAGCCAAATCTGAGCACACGGGCCTACAGCATTTTCGCCTCCATCGAAAATGCAGCCGCTGCAGCCGGGATTCGATCCCGCGACCTGCAGGTCAACAGCCGAGTACCTTAGCCACTGGACCACCGCAGCGGGGCAGCTGAATAATAACAGAGACCAAACAACTAATAAAGCACCCCTGTGAACCTACTCACATGGGTAATGAGCATTCAGTCATTGGGGGTTGTGTTCACTCCACTGCCATCGTGCACTTCGTCCTAGTACATGCTGCGTCGCAGGGTCAGAGCTGTCCTCAGCAGCCTCCTTTCAATGAAAATTAAACGTGATTGATGGATGGAATCTTTGTATCTTTGCTCATGGACCAGCTGCCCAAATATTATTGACAGTCTCAATTTTTATGTTGTCCATTACTTCCGTGCCGTTTTCAGATCAAGCACAGAATGGGTAGCCTCATAATTGCTTGTTTTTGTACACTCCCGGTGCGTGGCAATGCGCTCCAAGCAGCTCTTCTTATTTTCTATTTCAGTACGTAGGCCCCAGACGAAGATACTTCCCACAGTTCAAAGAGCCAAATGTTCTCCGAGCGCAGGCTCTCAGAACTCCATAGTGAAGGGCTTCAGCTATTTTGACAATCTCTAATGTACACTGACATCGCACAATACCTATCCTCTAGCATTTTGCCTCAACCGAAATGCGACCACCATAGCCGGGAGCGAACCATAGCCATAGCCGGGAGAAATATGCTGAGATTACTTTCGACAGAGAAACTGAAGCAACTATCTGGACAACAAAGTATTTTACTCAACAGAGAAGGCTGTGCAAGCACTAACAGTGACAGTGACAGCAAACATAAGCAGCAAACTCATGAGGATGAACCTTCATGCCTCAAGGTTTTTTCACACTATTAAAACCTGAGTGAAAGTAATGTACGAAAGTATGAGACCCCAGAATGAAAATATTATTCCGATCCAATGCATGTAGAACTAATTAACGATTTTGTCTAGCGCAAAACAAGCAGAAGTGAAAGTGACGAAGCGTGCAGTATCAGCCACAATACATGCCACTGTGTCAAGAAATGAAATTCACCTGCACCATCTGAGCACGTTTTATGACAAATTTTAGCAAAGCTGAAGATCTCACTGTTGTGAAAAGCATGCATGTGTATCCTTTTCAAGAACCGTGTTTCAAGATGTGCATCGAACCTCCAAAATCTGAGAGAAGTGAACTATGCATGGCTGGAGTCTGAGCATGACCGACTTAATAGCTGTGACCCAAGCGCTACCAAATGCGATGTTGACCACCACAAGGACATGCTGGCGCTCTGCAGAAGTTCCTAAGTTTCCACACTAACCATCCTGTCTCGTGCAACAATGGTGACATTACTCGATAGCGGCCTATTACTGTACCAAATCTACCAGGCAGACTATGTACAATATATTTCTTTAGCTTCCTTCATGATCTGATTACCTATAAATGCTGGAAGTGTAAGTGACAAAATTGCTGCTGTTTGTGCATTTCAAATTAGGAAATCTGAGCAACTTAGAGCAGGAATCTGCATATACATGGAAGGCATGAGGTTCTGAAATCAAAGATAAGCCTAATAAAGCTTGTGTTCATTGCTCATGTACAAGGTGACTTGTTTTAGATCATATGATTTAAGGGGAGATGCTACTTGAAGAACGATTTTCTTTAATAAGAGTGAATTTAACACAAATTGGCATGCTAATAGAGTTCTTTCTCCTCTTTTCAAATAGGTCATTTATTTTCATGTAGATTGCTTGGTTTTCTTTCTGCAGGTCAGATACAGCAAAATTATGGCCATTGTTATGCAACAATTCTGACCTATAAAAATTTGAGATAAAGCATGCAGATATAGCTGACTATGATCCTTTGGAACTGTAGAGTGCAAAAAACTATATAAATTTTGTGTGTAAAAAGGTGAAATACAATAATAAAATAGAAAAAATTTACTATGGCTCTAGTTGCCAAAGGCTTTCAATGTTACGTAATTTTTGAAAAACAATCAAGCAGCACTGACAATCTGAATAGACACTTGCACTCTATGGGCCTTCATCATGCTATGTGCAAAATTTCATAGAGGTATGACAATTTTAAGTATACAAACTAGCGTGTATAAGAAGCACAGATCACACAAAACTCATTTGAAAGTTTGAAACTTTTTTTTTATCACAGAGTTGTTAGAAATGCATAATCTTTGGCCATAATGTTCAACAGAACTTTGAAAAGCACTGCAAGTTACTAGAACTGTCCTGCAGCATAGGTTGTGCCCTCACGGTCCTTGCGAGCACTCTCTTCTAGCCGTGCCCTTTTCACTCCACGACGGTGGGCCTTTGCTTCTGCTGTCAGATGCTCGGACATTCACTTGATGCGCCTCACATCGCGGGAATCACTAAAAGTAACTAGATCTCTAGATGGCAGTATGTTGAGCTCTTCCAGGATGTGCTCGAAAGTAGCATGACCCTTGTTGAACCACAGGATTGCCATAGCTGCGGCAGTCTCTACAACTGTTCGGGAGACAAACTTAGTCTTGGGGCAAGTAGCCAAATTTTGCTGTTCAGGGAATTCCGATGCGTTCTGGGTTTTCCCTTTGATGCATCGAGCAAGGAGCTTCTCATCCGTTAGCCGCTTATAAATGAGCAAAACAGCCAATCCCTGTGCTTTTGTCAGGAGAGGTGTGTGGCGTGGTGCAGGTTCACCAAGTGCTTCAGCGCGTTGATGTTTGCACCACGACTCTGTTCTTGCAGGGCAAAACTTGTGGCTGCCAGCATTGTCAGTAGAGCATGAGTGGAAGTACGAAGCCCATACTGCAGTGTACATATCCCGTACACTCCCCCTGTTGCTTGTTATGGCAATCTGATAGTATGTTTGGAGCTTCTGAATGGCTGGCTCTTTCATTTTCTGCCCTCGTGATAATGGCACATGCAGCTTCCGTAGCGCGGTGCCAAGTCTCTTGGCCACATGATTAGTGCAGTCTTCTTTTTCTATATTGACAGCACCATAGACTTTTGACTCTGCAACTGCACTATATGCTTTGCTGTCACCGTCACTCAAGAATGTCATGAAATGCAGTGGGGTGTCATAAGTCAATGTTCTCTGCCAAATGCGCATTGCAGCCTCCGTTTCCATGGCATGGGAGGAACAGTCTGCATTTTTTTTCACAGACTGGGCCATGGAATGCCTGCCACACTTCCTCGTCTGGGCCCATATCCTTGTGCCTACTGCATGTCAGGCAGTAATTTGATATGACCTCGAAGTCTAAGCAGAGGCCAGTATCTAAGGAGATAACTGCGCCAATCCCGTTGAGGCTTTTGTGGCCCCTCTTCTGCCAAGTGCCGTCGAACATAACAGCCACGTCAGTTTCGCCTGCTACTTCTTTCGTCAACTCTCTGGATCGGCGAAAGTTTTCACTCACAGCTGCCATGGCAGCGGTGCGCACCTTCTTTGCTATCGAAAAAAATCCTCGGTGGTGCATTGGCTTTGGGAGTCCAATAATGGAGCAAAATCTCGACAATTGCTCATGCCCAACGCCGACAGCGCGTGCAGCCACCACCGCCTTCACATTTACAGCGAAACTATCTCGGGAGCTCCCACTATCGTACCGTTGGCTCACTCGGCTGCTGCCGTCCGCCGTAACACGCAGTGACGTATAGGAGCACGAAAGAACAGTCGCTGAGCATTCGCTGTTTTCGCAATGAAGTGCGAGGAGCAACGAAAGTCCCTTGCGCTTTTCTGCCGGCTCCCGAACGGCAAGTTTTTGAATACCGCAAGCAGGGCATGCCGCCCCTGCCTCAAGTGCCGTCAGCAAGAGGGTGTCGCACAAAACTGTCGTTGCACAAACCTCATCGCGCTGTCTTTCGTCTTTTTCGAAGAAGCCGAGCTTCTTTTCCGAAGCACTGACGAAAGAAAGCGCAGCGTCAATCCCTTCATCGCAGCCACTGTCGCTCGCGCACTCGTCGATGCCGCCGTCAGGCCTAGCACACGTAGGCGCGTTCTCGGTCGTCGCCGTCGCTCGGGGCGCTTTACGCCGCTTTCCCTTGAACTTGTGCTTCGTTCGAAACTTCTGCGGTCTCACGTTGCACTTTTTCGGGCTTGTCATCGCGGAAATATGCGTAGACGCGCAGAAAAGCAGACTGACCAAATGCCGATGGCCGCCACCAACACAGCTGACAATGACTCGGTAGCCAATGGCGATGCGGCTCAGGGTGCCGCGCGTTTTGAACCGCTCAAACCACGTGATAAAAAGGCCTCGTTTTTTATTTTATTTTTGCCCACGTACGAAACTGGCGGTCGTCGGAGCTGTAAGAAGAAGGCCGGACGCAACTTTCCCAACCGATCGCGATGGCGAGCGGCACTGCGACGGGGAGCAGCGCGCAGTCAAAGATGGCCAATATCGGCGCAAATTCACGAAATTTTGAGCCACCGCGATGCCTTCATACACATTTTTTTTTGCATTTTGCGGTTCGAATTTAGTTTTGAAATTTTCACAGATGAAAGAAGAAGGTTTGAAGATTACAATGCAATAAAAATCAGAAATACGAGAAATTTCGCTAAAAACGCGATTTTTCGACTCGCATCTCCCCTTAGAGAACGTAAATATCTTGCATTGTGGCCAACGGATTTTTATCATTGTCACAAACATCTGGTATCCTCGCCCGTGCAACGAACTACTCAACAGCGCTGGCGTGTCTTCCCTGCACCTGTACAGAAGGGGGTGGGGCACAGAGTTGGTCGGGGAAAATGACTTCGAAGGGGATGCGTTCGCCGAAGAGAATTTGACTGCTTCGGCAGTTGACGTTCAACAAGCGAGTAGCACAGTCAACAATGTCCCAAGGCAGCGAGTATGGAAAGTCCGGAGCAGCGTATTGAGACGCCTGCAAAACCGGGCACCCTCATCGCCTACTAAACTGGCGAGACCTTCAGGAGCCCCCTGTCAACTCCCCTACATGTACCATGAGCTGGCCTGGTCCAAATAGAACTTTGTATTGTGATTTTTTTTCCAACTGTTATTTCATTAGAGCCAGTTCTAGGTAATTGTAGCCGTGTGCGCTGGGCCACACAGTAAAACTAAGAAGCGCGAACATAATCTACCAGTAATTCCTCTTTGTATCTCCTGATGTGAAGTTATTGTACTAACATTCCGCGTTGTGTCTACCTGTACCTGTTGTAGTGTTCGTTTAGAGTATACTTTGTTTTGTAGCTGTTCTCTTCATTGCACATATTTGTGTTTTCCCACTTAGTTACCTTTTGTAAGCTCTTGCCTTGCCCTTGTTATAATTAAACGCTTGTTTTCAATCAAATGTCTGAGTCAGCTCTATGAGCACATCAGTCAGACCCAAACATCACCACACATGCAACCCCGCATGGGTAGACCGGCCTGCAAAGAAATTTAAAATGTACCACTTGCAACCCTTTCAGGCGTCGCAGGCCTAAACGTAAAGTGGAAGCCTAAGAGTCTGCCGCACGCCGGTTTAGGATCGGCGGGGCCTCCCCCCCCAAGTGAGCTGAATTATGTCTGGCTCTGTGTGAAGCCACCACAAAGTTAGCTTTGGCTGGACACTGCTGGCACGAGAGCCGCCACACAAGTGTGCTGTCCCTCCTGTCGTGGCTCTGTACTTCCGTAAGTGGGGGAGACAGAGTCGTAAAGGGAGGTTCTCAACGGCACCCGCTGAACGAGGTGTACTCTGTACCAACAACTTCACTACGAATGAAGACGTGATAGCATCATAATGCATGAATAGGATGCCTTCCAGGCAATGGCATTTGATTTCCATAACTTTAACTCGACAGAGTTGCGGTGCTGACAAACGCCAGTTAAGAAAAGCTGTCGCGCGTAAAAAGCATTTTTCACAAAAACTGTGTACAAGCAAAAAAGTATCCTCTTGAAAGCCAAAAATTTCTAGATTTAAAAGGACACTAAAATCAAATAATTTATGTCAGAGTGAAAGCTCAAAGTATGACATCTAAAACGACAATATTATCAACAGTTCCCTGCTTACCGAGAAATTAAGGTAAATGCACAAGAACACCTGCGTTGCAGCAGGACATTCTCAAAATGATCCTGACGACATCAGACGAACTGCCTACAATTAATCAGTAGTAATCGATCTAACTAGAGTAAATGAAGAACATTCTATGCATCAAGAGGCACAATAAAATGCTGCATGTTTCTGTTTGATTCATGGAAAAAAGAACTGCCGGACGTTACTATGGGGAATGATGCAAATGCTTAGAAAATTCCATTCTCACATGGTTAAATTGGGCAGGTCATGCAATCGAGCGGGGCCCAGTTGAACCAATCACATTGGCGATTTTAAAGGCCATGTGGGAAAAATTGTTCAATGGTTGTTATCATTGCCGTGGCTCCCGCTACTTTCCCTCTGCTGCTACTGCAGTGTCGGCGGCCGCGCATTAAAGCCAGGGCAATGTGCACGGCAACAGTGATGTCCGACATTCCGTTGAGGCGAGTAATTTGAAGTGCGCTAACCTAATGCGGACCACTAAAACACAACTTTATTTCAAAATAGGCCCTTTGACGCAAAAGTAACACTACGAGCTTTATGGGCCCCTATTTTAAAAATAAATGTCGACAATCGCTGCCTTGAGTGTCCCTTTAAGCATTTTCACCTCTATCAAAAATGCGGCCGCTGTAGCCACGAGCAAACCCTACAAGCAAACAGATGTATGCATTACACTACAAATAAAAAGCTGATGTACCTGTTGAAGCAATATGCAAGTGAATTAGCCATCTCTACACATTGCGCGAAATGAACATCATTGTTTCAGCAAATGTAACAGAAAAGTCTAGTTTCGCTCAGCTACGTTACACTTCACGTTTGCTAGTAAATGAGAGAAGTGTCTAGGCAAACTGACAAATTTTCAACATACACAGATGTCTACGCAGACAGCTAAAGCAGCAATGCAACGTTGCTGGACTCGCACAAACTGAAGACAGAACAAACGCTTCCGTCAACTATTCGGGATGTCAGAATTACCATGCAGCTGTTCCAAGCACTTCAAGCTGATAAGACCGTTTCAGCAATGCAACCTCAACATCATGCTACCAGTTTCAAAAGCAAGATATGCTCACCTCCACAGTGTTTTCGGGAAAGTTGAACCTCTTCTGCACGACTGAGGTAAGTTCACGGATCCTACGTCCCTTCTCCCCGAGCACATTCTGGGTCCGGGTCGCTAGAATGATGATCTCCGTGTTCTGCGGCGTAACCCGGACTTCCACGCCAGAGTAGCCGTCTTCGGCAAGTTCTCTCCTAAGGAACTCATTGAGTTCGGCCTTAAAGACTCCGTCTGCGACGAACTGCAAGCGAATCGTGAAAAAGGCATGCCCACGTTTGAGTGCCAGACAACGGTTGGCCTGAAGTGTTGATCCACACGAGCAGGCGTGCCTTCATTCAATGGAAACCCTTTGAAACAGCGAGAACGAACATGGGTCAGGCGCGTCACTACATGTAGTGCGAGTTCAAGAAAAACCTTCATTCTGATTGCACGAGGCAATGCGCAAGGCTAACTTGGGCAGATCCAAGCCGGCATTTCGGCAGTCGACTAGACAACACTATCACTGACGCGCAGAAGGTCGAAGCAATTGCGTTTTAAGTAGTCTGCACCTTTACACGTATTTTGCGACGAAGCTGTCAGTAAAAGCAAGCTGAACATTACACTACCGCGGCTACGGTCGGTCTTAAACAAAACGCGACAGGCTGGGTGACCCTTCGCAATCAGTTTTTATCGTGCAATTCAATCACTTCCACAACACAGCATTCTTACAGAATGCATAATGAGGCATCATGGATTATCTATAAACAATTATTTTCACTCCCATTTATTGATTACACCATGAAAATTGTATGACTTACCTTCCGTTTCTTACTGATCGGGTTCGCCATGTCTGCTGAGAGACCGGAAAAGGCTCTCCAAGTTGCTGTGCTCCACTTCCTTTTCCGCGCAGAATTGCCCCTACGCGCAACATTCTTTACGGCGCTAGCTGTCAGCTGCTGTCTTATGTTACCTTTTTGAAAGCGTCATCTCTGAGTGATTTAAGCGAACTTGTGGTTTAGGCTTACTGTGTTACTTACAAGATGGCAGCACCTGCAACAAAATTCAGTGGCATGCGCAAGCGCGAAATTTAAGCGCACCACTTCGACAATAACTTCTCTTCCTATTTTTCTGACCGATCCAGGTGACCATTGTGTGACTCGCAAGCTGGCACTACACGGCGGTCTGAATGTTATGCCAAGCGATAGAAAGCTAGTTAATGCATGCACACAGGACGCACAGAATGGGAAAAGATGGGATGGTGGGCTCATCTAACGAGGTCTCCTCGTTAGATGAGCCCACCAAAGTCAGCCTTTTTTTTTTTTACTCAGTCTGTTTTGTCCAGTAATTGCTTAGTGTGCTTAGTTGTGACTACGGGTGCTATTCTGGACACTGTCTGATTCTACCATACTGTAATGGCGGCATTTCAGGCCAATCAGAGAGGTCGTAGCAGTCCACTGGGCCAATTAGCATCAATCAATGGCGGAATGTGACAGCATAACGGAATTTGGCAGTGTCCAGAAGAACACCCCATGAGGTCTTTGACAATAATGACGCCCGCAGGCCCCTGATCAGTGGCGTAGCCATAAGGTATTACGTGAAGGCAATAAAACGCTGCACTACCAGGAAAACAGGCACGCTTTGGGTCGGCGGTGCTTACTGAACTTAATTGATTGACTTCTAGGTCACAATGTGTCAATGCCGAGATATGATTACAAAGCATGCACTTGTGTGTTCAATTACGATCGAGCAGCTAAATCTCAGTGCTGGGCGTCTTGTTTGTTTGTTTTGTTTTTCTTTTTTCTAAATATAACATACGCTATAGCCGAAGGCGAGCTTTTTACATTTATAATGCTTTCTTAAGTCTAAACCACCGCGACTACACGTACATTGCGTTGGTGTCCACATCGGCGCAGCCAGGACATCTGCACTGCCTCGTGTACGGGAAAGTCACAATTTGAAAGTGCGGCTTCCTTGCATACATTAAGCTGAACTTGGGATAGGCAAAAACCAAATGTATGAAGGGACAAGGAAGACAAAGTAACTACCAATATGGATAGAATAATTAAAATAGCAGAGGAGTTTTACAGAAATCTGTACAGTGTAGCCCGGACAACCACGACCATAGTGAAAGACCTAGCAGTAATCCACACGACATACCACCAACAATGACAGAAGCCAGAAAAGCCTTGAAGAGAATGCAAAGATGCAAAGCTGCTAGTGAGAATCACGTAACATCAGATCTGCTGAAAGACGGAGGACAGATTTCGCTATAGAAACACTAGCCACCCTGTTTACGAACTGTCTCCTGGTGGGGAAAGTAGCAGAATCTTGAAGAAATGCGAACATCATCATACATAAGAAAGGAGATGACAAGGACTTGAAGAATTGCAGGCCGATCAGCTTGCTCTCCGTCGTATACAAGCTATTTACAAAAGTAATTGCTAACAGAGTAAAGAAAACATCAGAATTCAATCAACCAAAGGAACAAGTAGGATTTCGAACAGGCTACTCAACAATCGACCACACACATACTATCAATCAGGTGATAGGGGAATGCTCAGAATGCACCCAATCAATATACACATAGCATTTGTAGACTACGAGAAGGCATTTTCTTTAGTAGAGGTATCAGCAGTCATGCACAGACTCGGGAATCAGGGCGTCGACGAACATATATAAACATCCTGAAAGAAATCTACAGAGGATCAACTGCCGCCATAGTGCTGCATAAAGGAAATGGCAGAATACCATTAAAGAAGGGTGCAAGACAGTGGGATAGGATCTCCCCAATGTTATTTACCACGTGCTTACATGAGGTTTTCAAATACCTAGGATGGGAAGAGTTATAGGTATCAAAGTTAATAAAGAGTAAGAGTACCTTAGTAACCTGCGCTTCGCCGATGACATTGCATTGCTCAGTAACTCAGGGGACAAGCCGCAATTCATAATTATTGAGTTATATAAAGAGAGCAGAAAGGTAGGTCTTCAAATTAATATGCAGATAACTAAAGTAATGTACAACAACCTTGGAAAAGAAGAGCGCTTCGAGATGGGTATATATGCTACCTATCTCAAATTGCCGCAATGCACTTGAAGTTCTAAAAGAGTGCGTATACTTAGGACAGGTGGCAACCATGGAGCCAAACTACGAGATTGAAGTAACTAGAAGAATAAGAATGGCGTGGAGTACATTTGGCAAGCACTCTCAAATCATGACTGCTAGATTGCCAGTATCCCTCAAGAGGAAGGTATATAACAGCTTCATAACAGCTTCAGAGTACATCTTGTCGGTACTTACATACGGAACAGAAACCTGGAGGCTTACAAAGAGGGTTCAGCTTAAATTGCAAGGACGACGCAGCAAGCAATGGAAAGGAAAATGATAGGTGTAGGTAACCATAAGAGACAAGAAGAGAGCAGAGTAGGTCCGGAAACAAACCGGGGTTAAGGAAACCATAAATGAAATTGAGAAGAAGAAATGGACATGGGCCGGGCACGTAGCGCGTAGGCAGGATAACCGCTGGTCATTAAGAGTAGCTACCTGGATTCCCAGAGAAGGGCAGCGGGTGAGGGGGAGAGAGGAAGTTAGGAGGATAGGTGGGAATATATAGGAAGTTTGCGGGTATAAAGTGGCAGCAACATGCACTGGACCAAGCTGACTGGCGGAACATTTGTCCTGCAGTGGGCGTAGTCAGATTGATGATGATGATGATGTTAATGTTGTTGTTGATGATGATGATTATGAGGATGATGATTATGATGATGGCGATGATGATGATGATTATAGCTATAGGCTTATCGTATGTATTATAGGATGCCCTGTATATATAACTGCTTTGGCAGAGCGAACGTATACCACAGAGTACATTGAGAGGTCGTGAATCTACATAGGCATTATAACTTTATAGGACACACACTGCCCTCCATCGAAGGCGCCCATGTACGGACTCTCCTCAAGGGAACGCCCAAAGGTAACCGCACCTGGTCAGCGCTCACGGGCGGACCCGTTCTCTCATCTTGCACTGGTGCAGTATGTGTATATGCCGGCGCTTTGGAGAGATCTCCTAATCGGATCTGGGATCCCAGGGAATTCCCATGACCTGTGGCCACCTCTCCCACTCACATCGAACGGTGCTATGCCGGACCCCCGCAGGCGCCGTCAATGGCGGTGCACTGTGTTCGGAGGGAGGGGGATGTGACCGGTGCTCTGACCCCTTCCGCGAGGGTCCGCAAACAATCTCTCAGGGTTGCGTTTGTTGTGCGTGGGCCTTCTTTTGAAGGGGTAGAGGAGCTCCGAAGGAAGCCTCCACAAACGCCCAGCATCCCTCCTTTTTTTTCGCCTTTTGTTACAGCTAGGCGACTCGTACACTACGCACCGTCGACCGCTCGGTGGGGTTGCAGTGACCGACGCCCCGACGGCCTTCTCTTCCTAAAAAGAGTGTCGTTCTCAGACGCCGACAACGGCTTCCTTTCTTTCTTTCCATACCCTCCCCTTCCTTTTTTATTTTTTTTTTTCAGAAGGAAAGCACTCGGGTTCAGTTCTTTCGGCGCACCATAGCGGTCCACCCTGACCCAGCCCGACCAGGGCCCGCCGCACCGGAGAAAATTTCCCTGGGTCCACAGCGGTAGCGATGGTTGCGCGAAGGGTCGAACGGTGTTTACGGTGCGGTCAGGAACGCAAGGGGAGCCTCCAGAGAAACGGAAAAGGGGGGGAGGGGGAGGAGAGAAAAAAAATAAAAACCGAGGCAGTGCCTTTTATGGAAGCCTTTGCAACTTCAAAGAAAGGGCACGGTGATAGAATGTGCAACCAGCTGTTGTGTAATGCTGGAAACGAGTTAAGAGACCCACAGGATGTGTCCTACCTGTGATAATGGTTCTCACAAACGGTGCTGTACAAGGCTACGATTCAGTTACTCCGCATACACATGTCTGCCATATTATTATTTACCTCACTGTCTCTTAGTTCTCATCAAGGTTGCGTCTACGAACGGAAAGCGAGTCCCTCAAATTCCCTGAGAATAAGCGACTTGTTGCTGTTTTTTTCACCCATGTTCGGCACACACGAGTGTATACACTAAACATCTCGTATCAGTCATCTTCCGCTCGCTATTAACACTACGCACACCAGATGTCGACGTCATCCTACTTCATTACACGGCAAATGCATTAGCGAGTTAAGATTCGTCTTCTATTGCCCTGCAGCTATAGCCAATCTCTTCACGTATACACGAAAGGAACCAGGAGGCAAGGGAGGATTTCCAAGAACGATACACAGGCGCCATTCGGTGTGAGCTCTCTTATATATAGCCGCATCTTCTGTCTCCACCTGTGCCACGTTCCGAGCACTCTTCTACATCGACAGTCCGCACGAGGTCAAAGTCCGCTACTCATAGGAAAAATGAACGAGTCCTGATAAGCGAGTCTGCGTGGCGGGGAAGAGGTTATAGAGCGCAGTGTCGGCATGCGCGGCCGAGGCTCGCCCTCACCGATGACATCTCCGACTGGCACAAGTAGATCGCTGTTACATACCTTTCGACGTGAAGCTTGATAGCGAGTACATGTTGATAGTGCACTGCTGATAATATCGACTTAAGTCTGCAGTTCTCTGCAGTGTATATAGCTGATTTCTGCAGAAGGCGTCGAACTATATATTTTTAATCAAGGCATTTACCTGAGAAATGGGAAAAAATGAGTTGTCTACTGCTATGTGCAAATAGCGTTTAGATGTCCCTCAAAGATAGACTGTTTGCGTCAGAATTTATCGTGCGGATAGGGTGCCTGATACGTCCAGTCAACGAGCGCTAAATATAGAATTGCGTGACGATTGACGCGTATACCTGTTCCCTTCTCTTTCTGTCAGCACATTAAGAGGCGTGTGGTACAATCGTGTATATATAGCGTTTCCAGTAAATGTGTACAGCCATGCTCAATTTAAATACGAACAACTTAGAGATATGTAGCTTGAACATGCTCTCTCGTTTTTCATCCTCGCTGGTATAAGCTCGCTTTGCGCACCCATTTCGGGACCCAAACAATCTTTTGAAATCATATAATTACCGATTTGCGGTTGCGCCCTCGAGCTTTAACTAGTGGAAGCTCCCCCCCATTTGCAATTTCTCGTTCACCTTTCATATGTCCATGAGTGTACATCCACTATCAGTCCATACGAGCTATTAATCTTCACTAGAGATAGAGAGAAGAGGAAGACAGGAAGGTTAACCAGAAGCTATAGCGTTTGGTATGGTCTGGAATTAGGAGAAAATATATTAGTAGCTATAGATCGAAGGACAATGAATGAGCTAGCAGTGTCACAGTGCATGATTCCTGTCCATTACGCAAGACGCCACGTCACAAAGCCCGTTTTGTCAAAGCTCCCGACCATTCCGGTGTTGCACACTGTGCACCATTGTTTTAATATCCAGACATGTGCTTGCGCACGAAAAGGAAAGCGGCCGTACGGGAGCCGATTTCTTTTTCTGCGCGCGTGTTGTGCGCGCGTCCGTGTGTGTGTGTGTGTGTGTGTGTGTACGTGTGTGTGTGTGTGTGTGTGTGTGTGTGTGTGTGTGTGTGTGTGTGTGTGTGTGTGTGTGTGTGTGTGTTGTGTGTGTGTGTGTGTGTGTGTGTGTGTGTGTGTGTGTGTGTGTGTGTGTGTGTGTGTGTGTGTGTGTGTGTGTGTGTGTGTGTGTGTGTGTGTGTGTGTGTGTGTGTGTGTGTGTTGAACGATAATTGCTACCAATATTTCCTGATGTTGAATTCAGGGAGCTGTTCACTACTTCCCCCCTATTAACGAGTAAGCCGGGACACAATGACAGGCTTGCGAGAAGCACGTCGTCACTTCATTTTCATTTTTCGTCCATTCCGGTTCTCACCTTCGTTCAGATTCGTCCAACGGTGTGGGGTCATGCGATGAAGCTCGCTCCTCCCTGCACACGATGGAGACCCACGGCGTGCAATGCGCAGGTCTTTTCAAGGGCGTTTTAAAGTAGTTGATAATATACGCACACGCAGGGTGGCAGTTTAGCTGGTAGCAGCTGCAAATGCTTCCTTTTCAGCCGTAAGAACGCGTTCAAACAACTAATCTGCTGGTCGATTATAGAGGAGGTCAACCCCAAATGGCCTTTCAAAGTGAACATCCTAATTAAGGGTTAAAATACATCATTTTTATTTCAATAATATTATTGCATTAGTCTCGTCAGTTAATGTGTCAGGTAAATAGAGGGTGAATTCATGATGTGTAAGGTAAAAAATGGCAGCATATCCACGCGGTGAATGGTGGAAGAGTGGAGCGAAGCATCCGTCCATCCATTCGTTCTTGCTTCCGTCCGTCCATGCGTCCGTCTGTGTGACCATCCGCGCGTCCATCCGCCCGTCCGTGCGTGCGTCTGTTCGTGCGTCCGCACGTCCATCCGCATGTCCATCCGTGCGTCCATCCCTGGGTTCGTCCATGCATCCGCCCCGGCATCCGTCCATGCGTCCATCCTTCCGAGCAGCCATCTATGCTTCCATCCATGCATCTGTCTGTTTGTCCGTTCGTCCATCTAGTCAACACTCCAAGTACCACCATCTCGCATCTTTTCATCATATATTCCGCATATAGGAGCACCGCCATCCAGCGGACATTCCAAGGACTAAACGAGAGGTGGCACACGCACACTTTCTTACGGCTTGCGCTTCGTGTCTACTTCCCACCTTTAACCACCTCGAGTTCGTGGTATATACTAGTTCACTGTATTCATGGCATTGCGGCCCAACGCTCGCTAAACCTTTCTAAAACCAAGGAAGTTACACCCAGCGAGTATAACGTAGCAACCCTTTCTTGACAGATAGTGCTCAATGCACATGTCAATGGCTGCTAATGGGGAATGAGAGACAGAAGAATTCGGCTTTTAGTTAACACGCACGCTGCGAATTTTCGATTGTTCAACAACGCACAAGAGAAATCTCCCACCGGCTCCACCTTGCAGGTCAAAGCGTAAAACATGTTACGCACTACTACGAGGGACGAACGGGCGCCGCTTTAAAGAGCTTCGCCCCTAAAAGAAAACGAGGTCGCTTGAGCACGAGGTGACTTTGTGGAACTTTTTATCTGTCAAGAAATCATCTCGAGCAGTTAAAAAAAAAACCTTTAAAGAAACGAATCTTACTGGCGTTGATATACTCGCTTTAAGGAGCTTCGCCCCTAAAAGAAAACGAGGTCACTTGAGCACGAGGTGGCTTTGTGGAACTTTTTATCTGTCCAGAAATCGTCTCGAGCAGTTTAAAAAAAAACTTCACAAGAAATGGATCTTACTGGCGCTGATGTACTCGTGGTTTGTAAGTTAGCTTGAGGCGAAGCGTCTGAGGAATTGCGCAGCACATCACATGAACGAGGTCGAGGCGCAGATACAGAGCGTGGCCTCCGTGATCACCTCCGGCAGCAAGCCGTTGCGCACTGCCAGAGCTCGCCGATCAAGCCACGTTGAGGTAAGTGGGCAACGAGCGCTTTCTGCTCCCTAAAACAGAAACCCTGCATGCGCATCACAATGGCTGGCGTCACGCAGAAGTAGTGCGCCTTTAGATTAATGACAAAGTTTTATAACTATAGCCTCGAAAAGGTGACAATGAATCCGCCGCATGGTTCATAGGGCAATAGCTTCAATGCAGCCCTTGGATTCAAGGAAATGTGCACGTGTCCGCGTCAGAGCTGCAGTGAAAGGCGGCTGGATGAGTGGCAACGTAAAAACAAAGCTAAAGAACAAACGAGATATTACGTGAAAACCCAATTTACTCTGAAGCTTAAAAACCCCAAATTTAAGCTACAAAATTGGGCTTTTTTAAGAAGAATATTTTATTAGCACAGACAGTTAACTTAAGTCACAGGGCTCAACAAAAAATTGAGCTTAGTGTCTTAAAGGTGATTCAGGTTTGTATTCACAAATGCTTCTCAACTCGAACCTCGACATCAAGGGATTCTTGAAAGTTGAGATTTCTCGCGTTGCAGAAATCGTAACGCAAGACGGTCCCCAAGGATGCCTCGAGAAGTTTCGAGTTGAGAAGCGTTCGTGCGTACGGGTCTCGGTATCATTGCACCCTTACTCTTCTTCAAGTCGTTTACTAATGACAAATTTATATATTTTTTATTTTTTTTATTTATACATACTACAGACCAGAATTCGGTCCTTGCAGGATGGGCACTCATAGTACACAAAAAAATACAATACCAAAATATCAATACAGTTAGTACAAGATATGCGTAAATATTTACAATCAACTTAGTAAAGGCACTCAGACTGCATTCTAAAAAAATGCAGTACTGTAGTTACAACAGAAGTAAGTAAAATGAAGTAAAACGTACAAGATGGAAACACAACACCTAACGCGTGTATTACGGTATAAAAGGGTCATTCATTATATGCCCAGAATTTCACTCCAACATACAAAATGAGAAAATCTTAGATGAAGGCAAACTTGAATAACGCAGGTTTCTCCTATTCTTAAAGAGACGAAATATTCTTGAGCGCGGCGTGTCTCTGCAGGCAACGTATCGACAAGTGGTCCTGTGTTCTTCGAGGCTGCAACAAGACCACAGCAAGACCGACACCCTGTGTTCAAAACTTCTCATCGCTTCAAGCTTCCATCTTCCCCTTAACTTTTGCCTTTGTCAGATTCTTGACTGATTTTTCTTAGTTTTATCCGTCCCTGCCTTGGATATCATCATCATCATCATCATCATCATAATCACCATCATAATCATCATAACCATCATCATCATCATCATCATCATCATCATCATTTCATCATGCATGATCTCCACCACCACAAGGCGCTCTAGCTTAGCGAATCCGCAAGAGTATCACATGCAGAAATTTTCTTCACGTTTGAATAAGGGTCCGCATGCACAAATGAGTGTCCCCTGCAGCTTAACATGGCCGCCGATAAAAGGCGGACGCACATGCGTCCACTTTTCATCAGCAGCCGTGGCCTTCATAGGCTGTTCACATGCCCAAAGATGTATATGCACGGCGCTTGATTGCGTGCTCCTCTCTTGAGAACTGAACTCACCCCCCTGGCTCAAGAAGCGGAGGGGTCGGAGAAGGATGGACAGGGCGCAGGTGGTCGCTTCATCGACGCAAGGGTTCTTAGCCCCGCGGCCACAAGTGAACGACCCTATACGTGAGAGAACAGTCACTTTCGCCCTCTTTGCTGGGTGGGTGACACAGCCCGGGGGTAAACGGAGACGACGATGTTCGGCGTTAGTTCGTTGCGGCACGGCCCTCACCACTGACGGTCGGCGTCCGCGAGAGCGCGGAATTCGCGTGATGAGCGCAGGTGTTCGAAGGGAAGCGAAGATGTCACGGCATCTGCGCGGAAACCTCGATCGACTCTGCGGGGCCACTGTCCCCCGAGCGTTTACGTGGGCGCTTTTCGAGACCTTTGTAATACTGAGTCGTACAAACCTTCTATAAGGTGAACGCCTCATTTGCGCTCAATGCGTCACAGAAGCTGCAGTCTGCTACATAATTAGGAAAATTACTGTAAGGTGAACGCCTCTCATTCCCCACTTAGGTGAAAATTGACCATCAGCGTCAACACTATAATGATGCGAAAAATTATCATCACGTAATGACGCCCACGTATCATGACCTCACAGGTGCCGAAATTAGCTACAGCATTATGATGGTCACTATGTCGTAATCACAATGATTGATTGATATGTGGGGTTTAACATCACAAAACCACCATATCTATATGAGAGACGCCGTAGTGGAGGGCTCCAGAAATTTCGACCACCTGGGGTTCCTAACATGCACCCAAATCTGAGCACACGGGCCTAAAAAATTTCCGCCTCCAACGGAAATGCAGTCGCCGCAGCCAAGATTCGAACCCGCGACCTGCGGGTCAGCAGCCGAGTACTTTATACACTAGACCACAGCGGCGAGGCCGTAATCACAATGTCACGTAGTGTGACGTCACATGCTGACGTCACCGCACAATATCGCTGATTGGTGCAAGCTTTCGAAGAAAAGCGGTTGAGGATCAGTAGATTGGTATGTAGAGAAGGGGGGAAATGGCTGCCGCCTTTGAGACCTTTTTTTTATGATGCACAAGATATCCTGTGAGTAATCTTCTGAAGCTGTGTGTTTTGTCGTACGTGCTAGACAGGTCTGATAGGAATTAAATTATTGTAAAACCAGACAAGCTCATATTCAAGCCTAAAAGCTTTGTCAGTTCGTCCATGTGGCAAAGCTCGAAAAAACAGCTCAAATGCTATAGTGGTATGTACTTCACGTCTATAACGGTCAATATAAATGCTACCCCGCACTGTACTCGCCTGAGTCCTTCAGAATAGTCGTTGCGCGTAAGAATTAATTTTCTATGCGGGCTGTACCTCTCAAACTTATCCCTGTTATCTTCATGCTTCTGTAACGCCACGTAGCCGCAGGAGCTATACCGACATGCAACACGACAAAATTGGTTCACATCGCATTTGTTTGTGCCCGACGCTGTCCTCACCTTGCAGCTGCTTATTTCAAGATCTTCCGGCATCAAGGAGGCACAGCGGCGGTAGTGATTCAGAAGGGCTGGTGACGATCGCGATTAGAATCATTAAAGCGCGCGCCGGTGGCGTGCGCTCCCCACCTGCCCTGCGGTCAGAGGAACGCGAAGGCCGCCCACAGTTTCGCCCCAAACACGGAACTAAAACATGGCGGTGACCTCATTCGGAATTCCTCTTTGATGCCGAGAAACAAACGCAGGTTGTTTGGACGCGGGATGATTGGACGGCAGCAGCTGCCGCTTCCAACGTCGACGCAGCGCTTGAGGTAATTGTGAGGTGCGCTCGATCTGTACAAGGCAGCCGAGGTCACTCAACCAAACATCCAAACTAAGGCACATATGAATTCCCTACTTTCATCATCACGCTCTCGGCGAATCCGAAATTCCAGATCGGAGGCGCTGATCTGCTCGACCGCAGCTGCCATAGATGTATACCATCCTGTTCCGTATGCACGCATCCCGAAACATTTGACTGGCAGCTGCAGGCAGCGTATATTTGTACGCACGACGTACGACGCCCGTCTTATGGAGGTCATTGGCTCGATGAAAAACATTCAGTGCAAGCTTGCCTCGATGGGTGGTGTCGCGAGGGGCGCTGATGAAGCCGGATGTTTCGCCACCTAAGTTCATTCGAGGTAGCCCATGCCGCGAATTTATAATGCTGTATATAATGGTATTTCTGCATGCAAAGGGAAGTGGAAGCTGGCTGTGAGACTGCTGGTACATTTTAATGCAATTTGCGAGAAGCCTACGTCATCCAACACGAAAGCTAGACGGCCATAACGTGGAGTATCATATCTGAGCGAAAAACAGCCAATGCTATTTTTGAGAACATGGTCACAGCTCTATAAGTGTCGCCCCCTCACCTTTTACTTCGGCACCAAGGTTTCCTTCAACCTGCAGAACGCTTCCAAAGGGAATGTTTTGGGAATTAGGAATTGGGAATTAGGGAATGTTTGGAGCAATGTCCTCGTCACCAAAGGCGTCGCCAGAAACATTTATATCAAGGGGGGTCGGTGGCATAGCTAGGACAGATTCCCCTCCCCCCTTTCTGAGGGCTGATTGCTGAGGGTCGAGCCCCCTCAGTACCCCTCCTGGTTGCGCTGGTGTACACTACCCTATATATGTATACCCTCCTAAGTTTCACCGAAATTTCATCGTTTCCACACAACGAATTGAATTTCAGCTCGAAATATGCATCGTTCCCCTTCCATCAGTTGCCTGAAAAAGGTGGACGCATGGCCAACTTCATGACATCGACGTTCTATGCCTGCACTCACGTTTGTAAGATAACAAGCTGAAAGCAAAACACTGACTACGGAAGCTCGAATGCGCACGTGCGCGTTACATCTGCTGATTCCGGGAGAACGAAAGGCGTATCGCAAGTTTGCAAACCTCTGTTTGTGTGTATTCATTATATGGGATGCATTTTCGTACGTTTTGCAGTTTGGACACTCGCGGGAACAACCCTATTCGTTACTCAATTGTTTGTTCCTTTACGTACCTAGTGCTTGGCAGACGACGTTCATTGATTTCATTTACCTCTCCTGCTTTTCACCCTTTTTAATACTGCAGGGCTAACTCATTCAGCAACAAAATACGCGTAATGGAATATTTGTATTTTCATTACTCACTAAAAGCAACCTTATGAAAAATTTGTTCCCGGTGCATGACCTGCGGACTAGTGAGTATTCATTAACACCACTGAACAAAAAAAAAACGTTTATTATGCCTCAACAAGTTACCCGAGATCATGCCCTCCATTACAGTTAAACCTAAATGAAAGTGAATGGCACCTTCGATTTTTGTAAAGGTAGCCCTTACGACCACCTATAAGCAGCGTGCCTGGTCATTCGGCAAGCTGCATGCACTGCACACATGAGTGCCTGTTTGCCTTTCACGTGTACGTGACCGGAGGCCGCCGATTCGGCCACAATGTCCAGGGCCGCGCGCGAGTCGGTCTGCTATGCCTGCACGCTTCAAAATGAAATTAACTTTGCGCGCACTGAACTGTCGCCGCTGCGTCGCACGGCTCGTTGCACCGACAAATAAATCCGCGGCCGCACCCAGTTGGGTCTCTCTCTCTCTCTCTTCGCTCACCCCTTTGAGCACCCCAACGTGAAGAAAAGCCCCACACACTGGCCGCCGCCGACTTCAGAAGCCCTTGGGGACGCATGCTCCCAGCACATGTCAGGAGAAGAGCCGCCTGCGGACTCTAACAAGAACCGCCCGTGTATACAAACGGCAGCGACCATTGAGAATCGGCCAGCCGCGCGCGTTTTCTGCACAGCGAACCGCGTTGGTAGTGTATACGCGATTCAGAGACGTGGGGTCCGTATATTTGCCCAGCTTGCCACAAGGACCGCTCCAGCGGGCACGCGTCAGTCGAACCCCAACCGATGCGTGGACACCTCGCCGAAAGGGTTAAGGCTCCGGTCACAATGCCCCGCGTCAAAATCTGTTATCGCCGGCGAGGTCGGACAACGGACCCACTAGGAGAGGGGGGAGGGTTACATTGTTAGGAGCACTGGGGTCTCAGCGAATACGTGGCCTGCACTGGAAACCCGATGACCGGCACAAAGCAGCGGCAGCCTCCTTGGAAGCACGTCCGATAGCTCGAAGCATCGAGTCAGTGGGGAACGGAGTCGCACTGCAAGAGCACCCGGTCAGTAGAGCGGTGCCTTCAAGGGTGGGGGGGGGGGCACCGGTCCAAGTAGGAACAATGCACTCTCGGGCGAGCCATCGGTCCTTTCTTGAAACCCTGAGCCCCACAGCGGGATTTAAAGTCGAACGGGTTTGGAAAGCGAAAGGGGTGAGTGAAAGGGCCGCAGCCGTCGCTGTCCTTCCTGCGCCTCGAAGACATCTTCACGCCCGCGCCCGCTGAATCGGAAATGCGAGTCCTCGATCGGCTTTCGGGAAAGAACGGAGACAGCTCAGGTTCGGCTATGTGGTGCTGGACAGTGTGTACGCGCCCTCCTTCGCCTGCGCGCTTTTGGACAAAGCGAAGGCGCGAGCGCTTCCAAGCGAGAAATGGGAGATGCTAATGCCGGCGCATGGTCAACCTTTTCTTGCTGGTGTGCCTGGCCTGTACCAAACAAGAGCGCCATTGACGCGTGCCTCGTGCCAGCTGGCGCTTGCGATGTGACTGGGTGTGGGGCCCGGTTCGCTCGAGTTATGATATTGATATGTGGGGTGTAACGTCCCAAAACCATTACATGATTATGAGAGACGCCTAAGCGGAGGGCTCCGGAAATTTACTCCACCTGAGGTTACGTGCACCCAAATCTGAGCACACGGGCGCATACAGTATTTTCGCCTCCATCAAAAATGCAGCCGCCGCAGCTGGGATTCCATCCCGCGACCTGCGGGTCAGCAGCCGAGTATCGTAACCACAAGACCACTGTGGCGAGTTTATCTTTTGTGTAGCAAAGGTGCTATAGGATTGCCGCTGCAAATACGAAGCCACGCAGTGACCATAAGTGAGACTATAACTATAGTCAGCATTGACTTTGCCAGTGGAGTGGTTTGAGTGGTTCAACAACCCCGCGCCCCGTTCATTTTTGCATATTTTGCATCAGAATATAACACGTATACACATACAAACGCATACATAAAGTATGGTTGAACCCTTCCACCCCACTTCGCTTCGTCACACTTTGCCCGTATAACTTTTGCGGAGATACGTAGCACTTAACCTACACATAATGGGCAAATCACCACACACTATCAACAGAATGGTCTAATGCGTAGCCAGGGAGGTTGTACTGAACGTCCTTGTGAGCAGCCATCATTCACACCACCAGCAATCCTTGTGAAAACGACAAGATTTTGGGGTGTAAAACCCAAACAATTATGCCTAATGCGTGTCATTTTTCATCGACGTAAGACAGCCCGTACGGATTGTGCAGCGCACCGTTTCTCCGGAAGATTTGATACATGACTGAGGACAACTGATAACGTATGTAGTCGAATAAACATGGTGGACCACAGTGCCAAGATGAGGACGAAAAGAAGGACGAACAAGGTGAAACAGCGCATTGATCATGTTTCTTCTTATCGTCCTAGTCTCGGTAGTTGCGCTGTGGCTCAGCACGCATCACCAACTCACCCAAATTTTCACAATCAGACGGTTCACAGGCATACGTAGTTCCGAAGCTTTCAGAAGAGCTTCGAAGCTTTCATCGATTATCTTCAGAACAAATACACTAGTGCGCATCGTGGTAAAGGTGGTTCACTTCCGACTTCCTTCACCATACATTTCGAAATGTGGCTTTGCATCCGAAAAACTCATAAAATATACCTTCTGCATTCGTCTAAGACAACTCGAAAGTGAAAGCCATCTTTTTTTGTTGTTGTTTTTACCATGTCAGCCAATGTACTGATTCTTCGTGACCTGTTCCGGAAGCTTTCTGCGCCTAGCGTGGTATAGCGCTGCCTCCAGGATCGGTGGCATCGCGAGCTTCCAGCATTTTACTTCAATGGTTTTTCACTGCCTCCGTGATCACAGCAAACGTCTGAAAATATGATACGATGGCACCGTCAGATGACGTAACACATTTTCGCGATTTGGGTCATGATGACGTCATTGCGCGATGATTATTTTTTTTTTCATTACTGGTGTTGACGCTGCCAACGGTCAATTTACCCGTTGGATGAGGAATCTAATGCTCTTGCTCTGACGAGACAAATAGCGTAGCACCATTCGCCACCGGAGAAGTTACCGGAAGAAAACTCGCTCACCACACCCTTGTTTACGACCGAGTATAGGCACACATCCCAGACTTTGCTTACCAAGTCGTTATACCTTATATACATGCGCATAGACGCATTTCGAGCGTGACATAATTCAAATGGGCGTCGATCCGAGCCAGGATAAGAGCGGGACGATCCCGTCCGTTCGGTTGCATCGTGTGGTTTGCGATAATTGGTGCACGCCGCGCGCTCTCAGCAGCCACAGGCCTCTCTCCACCACTACACAGCTCTTCTCTCTCTCTTTCTCTCTCTCTCTCTCTCTCTCTCAGGATGTTCTGGAACGGGTCGTCTCGAGATGGGAGGCGCCCCACAGCGGTCGCGCCATTAGAGCAACGCTCGCTCGGCCCGGGTGTTTTGCATCTTGCTCGAAATTCGAGGGCGCAGTGAACTACGTCCGTCGAACCAGCAGCGAGGCCACAGCCCTCTTCGCCTCCTCGCTTGTTTTGAAGACGGCGAAAAGGGCGGCGCCACCGTCCTGCCTGCGCTCATCGAAGCACCTGCCATCCCCCCCGTTCACCCCACGCCACACTCAAATAGGGAGGGCCTCTCTCGTACACAGTACACATTTTCCACCTGAACCTGGTCGTGGCAATCAACGGATTGCAGCGCGGAGAGGAAGCGAGCAGAGAATCTTGATACGATTCGACGAGGCCCTGCATGCGTGCAGAAGAGCGTGATCGCGTCTTCCCTTTCCGCCGTCGACGGCCCAGGACGTGTGCTCCGTTTTACTGAAAAAATAAGAGGAAAAAGAGGAAAATAAAAATTAATATTGAGCAGAAACCAGTTACTGTGATTGCGGGAGTAAACGAACGGCGCGATATGCGCAAATTTTGTAAACACCAAGAAAGTAAGACAAAACGAGTGCCGCTACTAACTGTTTTATTAATTTTCACGTCTCACTCTATAAGTCAACATGACATATACGATAAGCGGAACACCACAGCTAAAGTAAAAAAAAAACAAGAAAAGTGTGTGTGTGTGTGTGTGTGCGTGTGTGTGTGTGTGTGTGTGTGTGTGTGTGTGTGTGTGTGTGTGTGTGTGTGTGTGTGTGTGTGTGTGTGTGTGTGTGTGTGTGTGTGTGTGTAGTCATGTAGACAATGTACTTGGAAGGCCGCTAAAGCAGTTGGTAGTATAGCGCTCATCTTGTTGTCTTCTGTCACTAAAATTCACGCCTTTCCTTTGAAGATGCTCGACCAACTGGCCCCTCAAGGAGCACTCCTAAAATATCTTAATTAAACAAGCTTATGCCATCCACTTTATAAGTATAAGATGGGCTAGAAAGGGTATGAATTTGCAGTTTTAGAAGAAGCGAGCGCTGGCCGGCCTAATAATTCGTGGCGACGAACCACCCCTCCCTGACCGCGGGATCATCCGTGGAGCTCACCACGGATCATTGTTAGATTTCATACGCAAACCAGGAAGGAAGGAAGTATGTTTATTTACAGAAAGGCAGAGAGGTCGGCCTGAGCGATAGTTTGCTCTAGCCTGCTAACGCAAACCAAGTTTGCATGACTACTTTTGGCACCTCAGTTTACCATGTGTAAGCGTAGGCTTTCGAAATAAAATTTAAAAAAAAAGCTTCATTGAAAGCGGGGCCTGTCGTTAGTATTTATTGCAGTGGGAGTGCTTGAGTAGAGTTTCTTGTTGAATTTCGCGTTTCGAACATAGGCGTTGAATAGCACGTGAGTAGCGGTAGTTGTGCGCATACAAACCAACTCTTCATGTGCGCGTTGCGTCCAGCGGTGCGCGCAGCACCAACACAACTACCACCCTGCTGCCCATCCACACCCTTAGAAGATGCGACCGGGTGAGAGGGTTAGCGGGAGAAAAGAAAAGTTATTGCTTATGAGCGCTGCACCGCAGCAAAGCTCTCGCACTGCAATGAACGCGTCGTAAGAGAATCGCGTTTGTGATGGAGCACTTGTATACCGGAGCCATAAAGGGCGTACAGCGAAGGCAGCCAGCCATGGCCAGTGGCTCGTTCGAGCGATAAGATTTATACTCTGGGCTCCGGAACCCCGTATAACGACCTAGCCACCGAATAAGATGCTTAGTTTCGGATTAAAAGGTACCCGAGTACTTAGGAGCCACTTAACGTCAACAGCTGCACACGAGAAGTTATACTGATAAGCGTCGAAGCATTCCGGCACTGCCCATCAGTGCTCGGATGATGTGAGCAATCATTTCCTCCCACCCACTGGTAACGACCCACTGATACTCGTGACAATGTACGATGTCGCTATAGTAGCAGTGAAGCAGAACAAGGAAGATGATACTGGGAACATGTGGTGTCGAAATCTACGCCGATGTGACGGCTCCCTCCCAGTTACAAACAGGACCTCAAAGTTTTTGTTGACGCCATTCGACATAGTCGATGGCTGGAGCCATGTTTAAGGTCACGGACCCCACGCTTTAGGACAGGGGCAGTGCAAGGGAGATAATCACTCGGACAGGGCATGCTCAACAATAGCAAGATGTTCAAGAAAGGCAGAGATGCCTCAGAAGGAAATAGGAATAAGAACAGGTTTCTAGGGCTTTCATGGTAGGCGAAACACGACTTATGGAACCATATTCGTGTTCAAGTAAAACGAAGTAAATATTCGTATGTGATCCTGAAACGTAAGACATGTACTAACTTTGAACTATAATTGCAACACAAGATGTCCGATGCCAACAACAACACATTAAGTCTGTTAAAACAACTAATGCGTATTTAAACAAGTGGGAAATTTCTATGTATGGATCCAAACTATCTTTTTAGTGAAGCGGCAGAATTAAGGAAGGCCCTCTGTCATTGGTTTTGTTCAGCGACTGTAGAATCACCACATAAACACGACCCGAAAAGAGTCTTTGGACGTATATATCAATATGTACAGGAAAGGCGTGTTGGGGGGGCTAGTAAGTAAGATATTATTCTGACCGCTTAATACCACAGTATAGAAGAAGTCTTCGTCCTGTCTTTTTCTACCCTAGCGCCTTGTCACAAGCGCAGCTCAAGTCCTCGAATAAACGTATAAGGGCATGGAGTATAAACGTTCATTTCTCACTCCGTCTGCGCATAATGCTCTGTGCAGAAGCTTCGCCGCAAGGCACGTGGAATCAAAAGCGGATGCGAGAAGGGATCGAGTCCTGCAGGGAGGCCCCGTTGCGGGACTCAGCGGCAGGTGGAGCGATGGCCTCCCAGGGTGAACGAAAGGGCCCCTCCCGTTCCAAAGAGTGCACACGGCGACGATGCCATGGATGCGCGGCTGCACTTGCAACCTCCTCCGCCTCATCAGTCAGTCGGCAGCGCCATCCGTCAACAAACGCGGCATTTGTTTTGCCTCGCGAGCAATAGTCGGCAGTGGCGACAGCCGCTCCCTACTCTTTCACCATTCCGGCCAGCTTGTAAAAGGACGTGCAACCACCATCTTGCTGGAGGAGGAAAGATGAAACGCGACACATCAAGCACCTGGGATGCTCTCACTTTCCGTCACCCTTTTCCTTCTTCCTCTGTTCTTTCCTTTGTTTACGTCTAGTTCGTCCGTGAGACTTGCGTACGTGCCTTGAATAAGAACGGCGAAGTATAGCACGTTGCAGGTTACAGCGAATGGGAATCAAGTGTTGTAATTACATTGTTACTTTTTTTTATTCGGGAGCAGAGAACAATCTGGTAACAAGACGGGAGATTGGCTGTGCTGCAAAAGCATTGTAATAAGCTGCACCAGAGTGCTTATTCAGGCCGGTTGGTACCTGTCCATATAGAGAATGAGAACCAGCGTAATCCACAGGACAACAGGACAGGGACGGCCTAAGCGCTTCGTCCATCTCTGTTCGTGAAGTTGCACTCTCTCTCACTATATCGGGCAAGTACAATGGGGCAACTTCTGCCTCATCCCCTCTTTAGCGCCCGCTTAGTCTGTCTCCGTCCTATTGTCCTTTGAGTCGCACTATTCTCCTCTTCCACTGAAGTAGGGTTTTAAGCTTTACGACTTGGCCCTGTTAGTATTACGCTAGTAGAAACTTAGAATCCTTGGTGTGTGCAATGATGCCAACGATATATCTGTATGGACATGTTTCTGCGCGTCTCTGTTTCCGCTACGGCTATACGTCTTAATGACGATTCAGGGAAAGTAAAAACGCCTTTTCGGCTGTCGAAAACCTAAATTACACACCTTACTCTCAGTGGAAAAAGGAAATGAGTAATTCCATCATACCTGAGTACGCATCATCGGTCACCGAGAAGTCCAAAGGCTGGTGTTTCATACATGGTTAAAAGGTTGTGCAATGGACACTGCACGTGGACGGATGAGTGCCACCAGCGTGAGTGTGCGCCACTTCGTCAAGGATCTTAACTGACTTGACTTGACTTGAGTGCCACTAGAGAGAGCTGCAATGGAGAAAAATGGGAAGCCAACCACATGGTACTTCCACGACAATGGACGACTAAATTAGTCGAGAAAAAGACTATATAGTTGACTCCTACTTGAGGACTGTGACGTTTATTTCTTAACTGTCATCATCATGCACCCTCCCAACGCACGTAGAAGAACACTTCTTTTAGTGCTCATCGAAAAGGGAAATGCTGGTAATAAAGTGTACCCTTCGTTTCTAATGCCTCCGATTTTAGGCCAAATGCTCACATGCACCTGCACAAAAGGAAGGTTCAATCCAAACCATGTTACTGCATTTGTCGTATGCTTAAAGGAAACTGACCAAGCTTGCTTCCCAGTGTCAAGTTCCCAAACTAACGAATAAATGTAGGAGTATCACTGTGAAAGTAATTCCCCGTCTATCAAGTATTTAATTTTTTGTATGAACCGTTCTGTTTGTGTTGATGTATCCTTGAGGCTTAATGAACTTTTACGCAAAGGCCGTTCTTTTAGTTGCGCATCTGTGCTTACATGTATGCGCGAATGGAGTGAGCTGTGCTTTTCATACGCAAGAAAAAAAGTCTGTTTTCTCGGCGCGACCGAGGAATAATGACATGAAGATAAGTTGAGCTTTCTGCTTGTGTGTTGTGCCAAGCTGCTCGCCACTAAGACAAACATCACCTGATACCGGCACCCCGCGACGACAATAACAGCCACTTCGACAAACAACCCGGAGCTCGAGTACATGATCATCATCACAGTCATTATCGTCATCACCATCATCCTAATTACAAAAAAAATCTTAACCGTTGTGGAAAGGCGTTCGGATTTTCAAAATTTAGCTTCAAAGTTGCAGAGCCAAGTAAGTGTTGAAGAAGCAAGCACGCCATGCTCTTAGGTCCATTTTCGAAGAAAAACTGGCCGTTATGCCCCGTAACGAGTGCTAGAAACAAAACAAAACAGACAAAACAGAACAATAGGAAGCAAGTTCAGTAGGTGCGTACATGCTGTGGCGGCCCATTGACGGGAGACACGCCCCACACCGAGGTAGAGAGCGCAAGGACGGAAGAAAACAGCCCGTTAGTCTGGCAGCGTGCTGTTCATGACGTATACACTGCACCCATGTATGCCACACCGCGTATACTACCTATAATAAGCGCCACTGCTCTCAACGGCCTACAACCTCGGCCCGATGGTCCCTTCGCTGTCCACCTGTCCACCAGCCACGTGGTCAAGACGAGTGGCGCCCAAAGCCATTTCCGGAGGTGTACACCCTCGAAACCACCCATGCCTGAGCATTACTGTAGTAAGAGCATCGGCGCAGTTTCTTCGCTTCCACTTCTTGTTGACGCGTATGTTTCCGCATTTCCTCACTGGCGCTGATAACAGCTTGCAATAAATGACCTGGTTGGCAACCATGTCATCACTGGGTCGTCGCTGTTCTCCCAGGCCATCGATGTGGTCGTGAACAAGGACTTGTCCTTCGTACCGCCAGTGGGCTTTCCCCTCTTTGCCTCTTCTCACACCGTTTTGAACTTCTCATCGTGTGCTGCCACTAAAAAAAAAATGCCGAAAATGGACGGCTAGTGGTTTATCGTGTCACTATAGTAAGCAAGCCGTCACGGGTTCTCTGAAGCGTGACGTGCACTACTCGATGTGAAATGCTGAAGCATCCACGCCAGATTGAAGAAGTAAAATTGTTAGGCAACTCAATCACTATAGATGGAGATTGAATAAAGATGATGCGGCCAATTAAACAGCGGGCAACCAGCCAATATCCAACATCAACCGACATTGACCCACCGAGGTCAATGTTAACCAGAGCTACTACACTGTCACTATCTAATTCCGCCTATTCTCAACTCTGATTGGTCCATAGTGGTACTATGGCCTCTCTGTTCTCTGACTGCCTTAAAGTGCCCCATTATGGAATTCTGCAATATGGCGAATGAATGTGATTGTTCAGCAACCCGCGATTCAGTGAACACTGATGAACAGGTAGACAACATTAGCCTCAATCGCCAACGCTGGTCGGCACATTAACCATAATTTATCAAACACGTGCCAACATCAACCCACAGTCAGTCAACGTATGAATCAGTAGCCAGTAAACATTTGCAAATGTGTGTAGTATACGGGTAAATGCGGCAATTAAATTCCATCAAATAAACTGTCGCCATCGCCGTATACCATGTCACAGAAATATGGTTGAACAGGCACAAGGAGCCTTTGTCTACAAACAAGCTACGCAAGTAACAAACTGGGTATACGAATTAGTTGTAGAAGCATGGTCGTGCTGGTGAAATGTAGAAAGCAACACAGCGCAATGTAAGGCGGGAACAAGGAAGGACGACGCACACACAGCGCTGACTTGCCACACTTGTGCAACAATTTCGAAATTCAATAGCAAAGTGTCGCAACAGTTGCGGAAATGTTTGCAAGTCATCGCTGTGTGCGCGTCGTGTCTTCGTCTTCTTTCCAGTGTGTTCTTTTCAATGGCGACACGAAAATGAAACATCTGGGCCCGTATTCACAAACACATCATACGCTAAAATTTTTGTAGGAGAATATTTAAGCAATCACGACGTGGGACATATCATTAGCGAAGCCAGTTAACCAATGGCGAAAGCCGCCCGCATCTTCCCACGAGGCGGAACTTGAGTAGGAAGGAAGGAAAATAGAGGGAAAAGAAAGGCCAAGGAGGTTAACCAGCCTATACGCAGCCGGTTTGCTACCTGCGCATGGGAGAGGGATGGGGGAGATGAAAGAGAGCAGAGAGGAGGTTGAGTAAATGCGTCACAGAGTGATGGGGGTATGACGTGAATGTTGCGTAATTGTGTATGGTTTAGGAATGCTTGATTGTTATTTCGTCTTTACATTCTTATTTATTGAATGAAGCAGACGCGTTGCCTTCAACGAGTGGTGGGACACTGATGTCACTGATGTTCAGTTGTGCCCCACTACTGGTTGAAGGTACTGCTGCTTCCAGCGCATCTACTCGAGTCATGCAAAGCGTCAAGTCAAGCAAACGTCCAGTAGAGACGCCCTTGACTGAATTCCAAACGCGCGCTTCCGCCGCCTATATACACACCACCCGCGGTCGAAGGAGAGGAATACGGGGGAGAGGTCAGCACCTTCCCCCTGATTGTGCATGATCGGCTTGCTGAACACCCGTTGGTGTCTTGAACTTTAATGGCTCCTGCAGCGGCAGTTTTGAGAATGTCTTCCTGGGCTGGCACGTGACTCAAGAACACGCGTCTCGGCATGAGACGCTAGCATGCGCAGTGGAGGTGTGGACGGCACCGCCGACGCTGAAGCGTGACATCATGCGAATAAGAAATGCCCTGCATAAAAAAAAAACTTACGAAATAGAGGCTTTGTGCATTCGTCCACTGGTTCCAGAGACGTCTGCACTCACATAGCAAACTTGAAAGCTGGCTTCTCTACTTTAAGAAGCTTTATGGGGAGAAGCCCATTGCTCTATTTTTCTTTTTTTCAATTTACACGGAAGAGCAAGCAAGCCTCAGTGATAACAACAGGGAAGAAAACAAAGCACAGGATCGGAAGTAACAACAAGGCAGGCGATGGAGCATTGATTGATTGATTTATGGGGTTTAACGTCCCAAAACCACCATATGATTATGAGAGACGCCGTAGTGGAGGGCTCCGGAAATTTAGACCACCTGGGGTTCTTTAACGTGCACCCAAATCTGAGCACACGGGCCTACAACATTTCCACCTCATCGGAAATGCAGCCGCCGCAGCCGGGATTTGATCCCGCGAGCTGCGGGTCAGCAGCCGAGTACCTTAGCCATTAGACCACCACGGCGGGGCAGGCGATAGAGCAGTTAAGCATTATAAGGTCATCCAGTGGCGCATCGGTCGGTGCGCAGCGCGTACGTGGCGGGGGACTGGAGGTGACCGAAACCTGCATTGGTATACAGGGTGCCCCAGCTATCCTTAGTCTGAGTTTTAGAATATGCCAATACAAGCTATGACCACGCGACCAGGTGCATATTTGTGAATGTTGCCTGGAGTGAGTCAAATTATTTCCTTTGTTCTGATTATTTGTCTCATTAGGCCACTTTCATTAACAAACTTTTGACGCAACAAATATGGGCCAAAATTTTCAGTGAAACTGTTGTAGATCGGTTTGCAAAACGTTCGATCGGACAGTTTCAAACTTTAGATCTGTTCATTATAGCTACTGATGCTCGCGAAATATAAAAAATAATAATAAACAAGCACCAAGTGACAAGGCCGCCCGCGCAGTGTGCCAGTTCGCACGATGATTCTAGTGCTGCCTAACGTTCCGCATACAAACGACATAGCATTTTCCCGATTTTGCTTTCTCTATAGGGCCGCGAAAAAGATGGTGGCTGTGCGATAAACGCGTTTTGCTATCGGCCACAACAGGGATAACCGCGGCCTGTTTATCACCGCCATGAATCCGTGCGAGGGAGGCTTATTGCGTTCGTAAGCGGAACGTTAGGGAGCACTAGAATCATGGCGCGTGTAGGCGCACAAGTAGGTTTGTCACGTGGTACTACATGTTTTTTTTTGTGATTCGCGGGCACTTTCAGTTAGCAGAAAAACACTAATAATTAACAGATATAAGTTCAAGACTATCTAATCAGACGTCTTGCACACCAATCCAGAACTTTCTAATTGAAATTTCTGACCCATCTTTGATGCTTCAGAAGTTAGCTCATCAAAGTAGCCTAAGTAAACAATTAATCTAGCACAAAATAATCTGACCCACTCCAGGGAACAACAATGAGCAACATGCATTTGGTCGCGTCGTCATTGCGTGTGTCGGCATATTTCTGAACTCGGGCTGAAGATAGCTGGGCCAGATAGTTGCTACAGACAGGGCCTACAAATGACATACTCTTGTCTGCGTTTTATTGCGGCAGCATTTGTGCGGAAGTACTAGGCGTATTAGCACTGATGCCGTTGGTGGTGCCATCGGCATCGTAGTGCTGTCCCGCTAATTGGCAGCGCATGCATCACTCGCATGCGGATTTTTCGAACGTATCCTCAGAAGCCGAGTGCAACGTATAGGTGCAAGGAGACGAGGTGAAGGGGCTGGACGCACTTTACAGCTATGTTTGAACAGCTCGCACAATCATGGAGCCATGCAGGGTGGCGTTCTGCGTTCCATTTATTTATTTATTTATTTATTTATTTATTTATTTATTTATTTATTTATTTATTTATTTATTTATTGTACCCTCAGGGCTTTACAGCATTGCAGAGGGGATATAAAGTTCAAGACTGTCTAAGTTCATGACTTGAGCTCACGCGTACCACAAGTGCTCACATTATCTATAGTGCTTGTAATCAGCCCGTATCACTGCTCATACATCGAAACCAGGGCCGACGGCTCAAACCGCTGCGTACGCGGAACCCATGATGTGCTGGGGCCGGTATGGGCGGAACGTACAGCAAACGTCACGAGTGACTTATCAAAGATTTGCCTTGACGCTCAAAAAAGCTGACGGTTTTCTTTGGTGATACTGCATCCACAACCGACAAGCGTCGCGTAGAGTTTTAAATGTTGCGAGAAGCTCACTGCAAGCGCAATGCTAAACGTCGCTATCTATACCTTGTTTTATTATTATAGCAACAATGGAAAGAAGGGTCTTACATTTAAGCTTCACTTCTGCTGCTCAACGTACCCTGTAGGATTTCACTTTCTCTTGTTTTATCACGCGTATCGCTGGTTACATGTCTGGCGTTCACGAAATACAATCTCTGTTGGAAGCCAGCACCAGTTTAGTGTGATTCTTTTTTTTTTTTGATAACCCGTTTATGCGTTGTTTAAAGCTATGCGTATCTACCAACAAGTTCGCATAAGCTCCATCTTGAATCTCGCGAGATCCTTCTCGGCTGTTCGCGCTCCTCACAAACGGCACATCGAAAAAAAAACGGCCTGATGTTCGCGACAGGCCAGATTCCTTGCAAGCCCACCGCCGAGCACCGGACAACGTCACGTAATAGCAGACCGGAGGGGCCAGACAGTTTCGTTCCAGAGTTCCGTGCGTTCCCAACCCCTTCCATCCCTGCCCTGCGGTAAAAACCCATTGACTGCTGCGACGCTGCTCGGAGCACACTGACCGGGCGGGAGAGGGGTAAGCCGACGACCGTAGGAGGGGCAGTTCACCCAGAGACCAGCCATTACCCCTTTCCGTCTCCCCTGCTCTATTTTCGTGCGGCCAGGTTTTCGTGCGTGCACGAGGCGTGCTAGGCGGAGCACGCACATTGTATACGCTGGGAGAAAGTCTGTGGAATATACTGAGTGATAGCAATTAAGGTTATCCGCGGCTAGTTACCGGCGAAAGAGGCGACGATGAAGAAAATGAGGCACACAAGGTGGGAAGGGGGGGGGTGTTGGCGTAGCTGCAGGGTATACATGTTCGTAGCCATGCTCCCGACCGGGCCTGCAGAAATTAGGCGCATTTCTCTTCTTCTAACCACTACCACCACCACCCACCGTGGTGGTCCAGTGGTTACGGTACCCAAATGCTGACCAAAAGGTTACAAGACCGCATCCAGGCCCCGGTGGCCACACTTCACTGCCGGCGAAATTCAAGACACTCGCCTACTTAAATTTAGATAAACGTTAAAGAACACCCAGGTGGTCGAAATTTCCAGAGCCCTTTACTGAGCCGTCTTTGATAATCATATCGCGGTTTTGTGACGTGAAACCCTGACAGTTATTGATAACGTGTCCGAAACTTCGTACCGCTCTGGTGTTTCTTATGATGATTTATACAGCTGCCCGTGTTCATCGGGGTTTTTCTAACAGGTGTAGCCCTGCTAAAATAGCGGCCGTCCGCTGTTTATTCTACTCGTGAGTGCAACATCAACCCGGCGTTATAAACCAGTCTTTTTCCTTTGTTTCGTGCGCATGACAGTGCTGCGAAACCAGGACTGTTGGCGGGGTCGTCTGTAGATTGATTAGTGAGGCCCACATATGGCGCTTGTTACCACCTCGACACCTATGCTCATTACCCATAGGTAGGCGAAACAGCTGGAGCTCGGTTGGACTCCCTCACGAAATGTACATATGAGCTGTGGACTCACTCGAACTCCGAATCACGAAAGTTTTCCTGAGCCGGACTCACTCGAACTCAAACTCACCTAAACGTTACTCACCCGCGTACTCAATCAGCCTCAGACTCACGACTCAATCTGAGTCTAAGTGAGTCAACTCGTGAGCCGGTTAGCCAAGAATTAGCTTTTCGGCCATGGTGTCAGTGCTCCTTAACCACAATATCTCATTCTGCAGTTCTTATTCCGCAGTTCTGCACGCCCCTAATGACGAAACTTTTGTGTAAACTATAAGTAATGTACTTCTTTTTTTTTTCTTTGCTCTGTCGAATATAAGTGACTGTTGTTTGCAGATAAACATTATTTCTTGTATGGTAATATCAAATTTCAATTGTTTACTTCTGTTTTACAGTTTCTGTTGTGCAAACTTCTAATAAGACCCGCACTATAGCCTTTGTCTATGGGACCATACAGTTCATGCGTATATTATGTGTGAAATAAAGAAAATTCATTCATTTAATTGGTGCTTCTCTCAGTGTCGTTTGTCTTCGAAAACGGGCTTTGAGTACTTGAAAATCAGTAAGGTCTTTTTTTTTCTTGAAATAGATAACGGCATGAGATATATTTACCAACAAGTTTTCTTGAAAATTTGCTTGGTGAGAAGTCAGAGCACCAACCTACATAACTTGCGCCTCTGACAGAAAGAAAGATATTGAAATAGTGTATGAACGACACTGCTTTGTAATACCTGTAAGTAGACGCGAGTATCAATGGTAATCCAGGTAAGGCTGATAGTAACGCTGAAGATGACTAGGCAGCACCTTAGTTCGGTAAAGAAAGTGAAACGCACTCATACTCACTCAAAGAAATAGAGAGATATGGTATGAAGAATAGCAGAAGGGTTAACGAGAAAGCAAGTGTCTGGTTTGCTACCCTGCCCTGGGGAAGGGGAAATGGGAGACAGAAAAGTAAGGAAAAATTAATGAGCGAAAGAGAGCGGAACGGAAGCGAAAGCACACAAACACACTAAAATGTCACAAGCGTTCGACGAGGTGGTTCGATCGCAGAAACTTCAGGAGGGCCTTCGTCGCTTTTCGCCGTGAAGCTTGATCATTCCGGTATTGCAAAATTAATTTTTTGAAAAGCGGCTGGTCGTCGAGGCGTGCAAACACTGCTCACATGGACAGTCTCTGACAGTTGTACTGAGGGCACTGACACAAAATATGTTAGATGGTTTCGTCAGCACCGCAGTGATCACACGCAGCACTGTCTGCGCATCCGATGCGGCAAGCAAAGGCGTCCGTAAAAGACACCCAAGCCACATGCGACACAGAGCGGTTGTCTCAGATCTGGATAACCCTGATGGAATGGAAAGTCCCAGGTGTGGGTCCAGACGGTGAAGACGGGTGTGTAGAAACCCGGGCGTGTTCCACGGAGACCTGGTGGCATCGTACTCACTCAAGAAATATATGTTGCGGTTTGGACTCATTCGGACTAAGACTCACCAGAAGGTTTCTGAGCCGAACTCACTCGGACTGAAAGCTTTCTTCGAGCAGATTCACTCGGACTAAGATACAGCAAAAAATTATTCACTTGGGCTCGCTCAGACTCAAACTCGTGGCCCGATTTCGCTCTGAGTGAGTCCGAGCGAGTCCACTCATGAGTGACCTATGTTCATTGCAGCTTCTAGACCTTTGTAATGAGCTCAGCAAATGAGATAATCTACCTCTGTCGGAGGAAAGAATTTTACAATATCGCCAGGATGCAACTCACAGAAGAAGGTTATGTAAGCGCTACTGCGCTTTTTGCAATCGACCGGCCTTTCTGAACGGTTATACAGCTAGAGTGTCCGTGTGTGTGTGTGTGTGTGTGTGTGTGTGTGTGTGTGTGTGTGTGTGTGTGTGTGTGTGTGTGTGGTGTGTGTGTGTGTTGTTTTCTCCTGAGTGCGTTTTTTTTTCTTTTTCTCTACACCCTCTCTGCCCCTCTTACGGTTGATCAATGTTAACCTTTATGATTTTATTAATATTCGGCATTGGGAAGAACATGAAACCTTCGCAGATGTATCCAGGGGGACATATAGTGAGAAACTAATTTTGGCCATCTGTAGCCCATTCAACTGATCTTATTTAAATATCAACGTTTCAGTGGCTACAGAAAGCGGGCACACACACACACACACACACACACACACACACACACACACACACACACACACACACACACACACACGTGTGGTGTGTGTGTGTGTGTGTGTTCAAGTGAAGTGAACGAAAAACGATGTTTTATTGCGAACGCTGCACGGCCGGGGCCCGGCCTTCGTCAGGGCGTACACGTGCATGCCCTGTCATGGCCGCTGGATCAAAAACAAGGTTTTTTATCCAGCGGCCATGGCCCTGTATCCAAAACTTTTATGGTGAAGAATGTGGTGGTTGTTTACTTTAAAGTGCGCACGACTGGTGCGAAAATCTGTACGGAAAGCGCGAAGAGCGTACTGCTCTTAGCTTACATCACAAGGGCAGTGGTATGGGGCAGAGAGAGAGAGGCAGTGGGTGAGAACCCACTGCCTCTCTGCGGTACGTAATAGACGCTGCGGGACGTAATAGGAGGCGGAGTGGATGTTGCGCTTATCCGAGGCGGCGTCGGCCGGCCGGACCGTGGCGCGGTCGACGGCGCCGTGAGGGAAGGGGGCACCGATGGAAGAGTGGAGGGCCACGCAGCGGCCCGGCGGGGCATAGCGCCGCTGCCGTTGACCCGCTTCTCTCCGAGCGGAGGCAAAGAGAGGGGGCCGCCTCCCCAACATCCGGTGCCCCCCCCCCCCCACTGCCAACTACAACGCCCTCCCCCCTCTGACTCGATGGAGGCAGCCCAGGCACGGAGCTGCCGCGCCACCTTCCCAGATCGACGCCCCGTTGGAACGCGGCTGCGGAGGCAAAACAGGTGGTTCGAAGCACGCACTTGTACACAGTCGGCGACTACACCTTGCGCACCGGTGCAATACCAGCGCGCTGCCACGCGACAGGGTCGACTCGGGGGTGGAGCGTCGAGTGCAATTACGGAAACGTCGTTGGGTGATGTTAGCAGCTTCCGGCGATTCAGAATCCGACGATGGTTTATCTAATTCAGTTTAGTCACATCACAGCGCCAGCTGCTGCTGATGATTTTAAAGTTAGTGGTTCATTCCAAGAGACGAAAGAGCACGTAAGAGTTGGGTTATTCTGAAAGCGTTGCGCTGCAGCATGCCTTTGGTTATGCCAACACTCCTCCGTTAGCCGTTATCAATGTTTATGCGAGAATGAACATTAGTTGAGCTGTTCGGTATATGACATCAATTCATTTCAAATAAAGCGCATCATACAGACCTCATTTTACAACTATGTGGAATACTTGTAAGCTACGTTGAGCGGCGATGACGAAGCTTGCGGTCTGTAAAGCGTCATTCCGCTATGTCGGAACCACAAACATTGTGGGACCAACACACCGCTGCGCAGAAGTAATCTGCCTAGGCGTAGACGGCTTCTGGCTCTTGTGTCGACGAGCTTCACGACAGTAACGACAGGATTTCCCAGACATTCCACTCGAACACACTGTCCTCGGTTGAGGTTAGGGTTAACAGTGCTCATTCTCCTCACTGCACTCTTTATATGTAGTCGTTCCAGTCAACACTGTTCTCCCGCCCAAACGATTCGATCTGCCGGCTTGGATGACTTGCGCATGTTGTCTTACTAAGACTCTCACAGCCATCGGAGGATAGGAAACAGTATTTTTGAGATTGTCAATCAGGGCAGGAGAATGGAATAACAGGATGGACGTTTGTAATCAGTGCAAAAGACATTTCGAAACAATGCGATTCCTACAGATTGGACGAACACCTCCGATACATGCTCTCAAAATTAGAACTTTCCAGGTATTGTATTGCCATATTTAAGTGCGAACAGTGTTTCCTCTTATTATGTGGTTTCAGCTATAATTAGGTAGCACTCTGTGACTTGCAGGCAAGGAGCGCTGAGTTGTACGCTTGGTTTAGATGAGATCACGTTGATTTAAAAAAATGACGGGAAGGACAACCAAAGTTGAGTTCGCAGGTTGTCGTTGTAACATTTGGTCGCCATGGTTTGTCTCTCTGCGTGGTTAAAACCATGGACCATACAAACTATCTTTATCGTGCGTCAAGCTTTCACGAACGTTTGCTGATTGGGTTTTTTAAAGCGTGAACTGTTTTGTAACGGGTGCGTAATAACTCACGGAGAAAAAAAAAACACACACGCTAGCATCCAGCATACATACTTGGGCAAATATTATCTACCGCAAATATTTACATCCCCATCTGCTTGCGGCTGAATTGCGATGACTTTCGATCTCTGCGCCAGCTGAACAGCGACTCAAACGAACGGTGTTGCAGGTGCGGCAACACCGTTGCCGGTGGCACAACCAGCCGAGCTTGCAGCGGAACGGCCAGAACCGAGGAGAGAGGGATGCGAGGAAAACAGCGCCGCTCCGGACGAGTCCCCCTTCCAGCTCAACATCGCCGGTGCGGATCGGCGTGGTCGACGGCCGCTCTCCGGCGCAACGCGCGCTCGAAAAGGGCTCTCAAATCCCCCTCGCCGCCGCCGGTGACCAACCTGTCGCCGATGCCAGTGACCCAGAGCTCTTCTTGCGGAACAACTTTTTTTTTTTCGGCTGCTGCCGGCATCAGCGCCGGCTCTAACGCTAGCAGCGGGACGGGTTTCCTTTTTTCTCTTCTTATCGCACGCGTCGCGAGGATGCGTTCACCTCAGGCAGCAAGAGAAAAGCATAGCACCGCCCTTGCTGCTGCTAAAGCGGCGTCGGGGCTCACGGCCCAGCGGAGCCTGTCAGTTACTCTGCCGGTCCGGTTGGCTTCGCCGGAGCAGTGGGTTTTGGGGGCCCCCCCTCCAGGTATGCGGTGGGGCCCCCGCCGCTCGTGCGACCGGACCGAGCGAAGAAGCCATCGCCCCGGCGCGGCAGGCCACGCCAAATTGCATCACTTTCTCTCCCGCTGGCGCGCACGCACAGATAGCTTCTCACCGAGCCCGAGGGGCTTGCCAGAGGAGGTTGCACGATTCTGGTCCGCTGTGCTGGGGACCGATGGTCGCTGGAACCAACGGACGAGCCAGTCACCGGGCCACTCGCATACCAGGACCAGGGAGCCAGTGGAGCGCTTCCCCCTTTCTCTTCTATTCTGAAGACGCTTCTCTTTCCAACGACATTCGTATACAACGAGAAGTGGAAGGGGAGTGGGGGAAAACGTGGCTCAGGTCGCCTGCGAGACGTTGCCGCTGCTTCGTATTCTCATGGTACCACTGAAGACGGCAATTCTGAGAGCGCGTCGATATTACTGAACGAGTAACGCTGATGTATTTGTATTCTCTTTCAATACTCGCTTCTAGAACGTTTTTTTTAAGGAAAGGCCAAAGTTTCGACAAGTGGTCTCGTCTTCTTCATTTGCTACCTCGCGGAAGACAAGACTGCTTGCCGAAACGTCGGCTCCAGCTACACCTCCCCTTGAAGATTCACCGTCTCTTCAAGGCTCCATCTTCACCTGAACTACTGTCTTGTCTTGATAACTATCAGACAGCTATACGAGTTTTAGTGTTACAGTTGGTTGCCTTAGTCCAACTCTACACTGAGTAAAAAGTCGGAAATAGAGGCTTCACAAACTATTGCTTTTACAACTTGAAGTGCACTATTACCCATCTCGAAGCGCTGCTCTCTTCCGAGGTTGTTGTACACTACTTTTGTTTTCTGCAGATGAGTTTTAAGACCCACCTTTCTGGTCTCCTTGTCTAACTCCGTAATCATGAGTTGCAATTCGTCCCCTGAGTTACTCAGCAATGCAATGTCATCGGCGAAGCGCAGGTTACTAAGATACTCTTCATTAACTCTTATCCCTAACTGTTCCCGTTCTAGGCCTCCGAAAACCTCCTGTAAGCACGTGGTAAATAGCATTGGGGAGATTGTATCCCCCTGCCTTACACCCTTCTTGATGGGTATTCTGTAGCTTTCTTTATGAAGCAATATGGTAGCAGTTGAATCACTGCTTATATTTCTACTGTATCAAACGCCTTCTCGTAATGAAGGCTATGTATAGTGGTTGGCTATATTCTGAGCATTTCTCTATTACCTGATTAATTGTATGAACGTGGTCGATTGTTGAGTAGCCTGTTCGAAATCCAGCTTGTTCCTTTGGTTGATTGAATTCTAAAGTTTTCTTAGCTCTGTTAGCAATTACCTTTGTAAATAGCTTGTATACTACGGAGAGCAAGCTGATCGGCCTGTAATTCTTCAAGTCCTTGTCATCTTCTTTCTTATATATTAAGATGATGTTAGCATTCTTCCAAGACTCTGGTACACTTCCCGTTAGGAGGCACCTCGTAAACAGGGTGGCTAGTTTTTCTAACACAATCTGTCCTTCATCTTTCAGCAGACCTGTTGTTACCTGATCCTCACCAGCAGCTTTGCCTCTTTGTATGCTCTCCAGAGCTTTCCTGATTTCTATCATTACTGGAGGGGTGTCATCTGGTTTACTGCTAGTTCTTATAGTATTAGGGTAGTGGTTGTCCCGGCTACTGTACAGGTCTCTCTAAAACTCCTCCGCTATATTAACTATCATAGTTATTTTGCCTTCTTTGTCCCTTAGTGCATTCATCCGATTCATGCCTATCCCAAATTTCCTGTTGACTGCTTTGACGCTTCCTCCGTTTTTCAGACCGTGTTCCATTCTCTCCACCTTCTTACATCGGATACCTTACGCTTATTAATCAACTTCGAAAGCTCTGCCAGTTCTAGTTTGTCTGTTGTACTTGAAACTTCCATGCTTTGACGCTTTTTAATGCGGTTCTTCATCTCCTGGTACACAGCTTGCCAGTGTCCTGTCTAAGTACCGTACCTCCAACTTCCACTGCGCACTTTGTCATGATACTAGTCAGATTATCATTCATCGCGTCAACGCTAAGGCTGGTTTCCTCGATGAGAGCGGAGTACCTGTTCTGAAGTGAGATTCTGAATTCCTCTACTTTCCCTCTCAGTGCTAGCTCATTGATTTGATTTTTGCGTATCAGTTTCTGTCATTTCTTATTCAAGTCTCGGCGAATTCGAGACCGTACCATTCTATGGTCACTTCTTCGTACCTTGCCAAGAACTTCCACATCTTGCACGATTCCTGGGTGTGCAGTCATTATAAAGTCTATTTCGTTCTTATTTTCGCCATTAGGGCTCTTTCATGTCCACTTATGGTTTCCTCGTTTTCGGTAGAAGGTATTCAAAATCCATAAATAATTGCGTTCTGCGAATTCTACTAGTAGCTCTTCTCTGGCATTTCTAGTACCGATGCCATAATCTCCCACTGCCTGGTCTCCCGCCTGCTTCTTCACTACATTTGCATTAAAGCCTCCCATCAGTATAGTGTACTGCATTTTTACCTTACTCAATGCCGATTCCACGTCTTCATAGAAGCATTCAACTGAAGCGTCATCATGACTGGATGTAGGCGCGTAAGGCTGTACAACCTTCATCTTGTATCTTTTATTCAGTTTAATTACGATACCTACGACTCTTTCATTATTGCTATAATATTCCTCTATGTTGCCACCTATGTTTCTGTGAATTAGGGACCCCACTCCCAGTTCTCTTCTGTCAGCCAAGCCCTGATAGCAAAGGACATGCCCATTCTGTAGCACCGTATAGGCCTCATCTGTCCTCCTAACCTCACTGAGCCCTCTTACATCCCATTTAACACCCTATAGCTCCTCGAACTAGACTTGCGTCACTAGATAAGGTTCTAGCGTTAAACGTTGCCAAGTTCAGCTTACACTGGCGGCCAGTCCGGATCCAGAGATTCAGGGCCGTGAGTTAATTGACGTATGCTTGTAGGAGGTAGTGGCCGGATCCTGCACCAGGGTGGCTAATCCTTCTCTGGTGAGGGAGTGCGTTACCGGCGGTGGTCACCGGTAAGGCCGCACACCAGGCATCTTAATGCAGTTCCATCGCCACGTGAATTTTTTTATCCGGTTGGGACTTTCATGGCACCGGGATTCGAACCACGGACCCCATGCATGCGAGGCGGATGCTCTGACAACTACGCCATCGCCGCATTCATGTCTACTATGTCTACTTAGGGCAGGTAATAACCGCGGAGCCGAACCACGAGATTGAAATAACTAGAAGAATAAGAACAAGGTGGAGCACATTTGGCAAGCACTCTCAAATCATGACAGGTAGATTGCCACTATCCCTCAAGAGGAAGGTATATAACAGCTGCATCTTGCCTGTACTTAGCTATGGAGCAGAAACCTGGAGACTTACAAAGCGGGTTCAGCTTATATCGAGGACGACGCAGTGGGCAATGGAAAGAAAAATGATAGGTGTAACCTGAGACAAGAGAGCATAGTGGATTAGGGAACAAACGGGGGTTAAGGATATCATAGTTGAAATCAAGAAGAGGAAATGGACATGGGCCGGGCATGTTGCACGTAGACAGGATAACCGCTGGTCATTAAGGGTAGCTATAACTGGATTCCCAGAGAAGGCAAGCGGGCTAGGGGGAGACAGAAGGTTAGGTGGGCAGATGAGATTAAGAAGTTTGCGGGTATAAATTGGCAGCAGCAAGCACAGGACCGAGTTGACTGGCGGAACATGGGAGAGGCCTTTGTCCGGCAGTGGACGTAGTCAGGCCGATGATGATGATGATGATGGTGGTGGTGATGATGATGATAGAACTATTGCTGAGTAGTCGTACTGCCTAACTACATGCATTTAGGAAATGAAGAAAACACTGCTCCTATGCCGATTGGGTTGTAAGCAAAACAGCTGGTGAAGTGTGATTTCAAACTGTCAAAGGGGTATAGGCCTGTTACGAACTCTGTACGAACATACAGCTTCAATTTTGGCCTCTATTGTACACGTTTCATTGATTCGTGTTCCTTTCAGAGGTTAGGTCTATCGTGCAGGAGGACAGAGCCATGCAGCTCAAGCCGACATATATCGTAGTAACAGATCTCAGATGTTGGGAACAGTAGTGTAGGCGTAGAGAGAGCGAGAGTGAGAAAAGGAAGGCCGGAAGGTTAACCAGATATTGGCATACGGTTTGGTACCCAGCACTGGGGGTGGGGAATTTTTTTTATCGGTGTGGGGGGTGGGGGGGGGGTTGATTATACTCGAACATGCGTTTGTATATGTGCTTGTATTTATATACATAAACATTTGAAAAAAAAATGTTTTCTTTTTTGGGGGGAAAGGGGTTAAACCCACCAACACCTCCACTTCCTTCCTTCTAGTTACGCCAGTGGCCGGAAATGACGCAGCAACTTACAAACCAGTGTCAAGAAGTGTCACGCGCCTTCGCATTCATGGACGGGTGTGCGTCTAACGACAGCTTGAGCTTGAGAAATGTCTAACGACATTTATGCAAGTCAAGTACATAGAAGTTACCGGTCATCCCACGTGACATTGTCTACAGGCTACAGCTGAGAGCCAGTTTCTTATGCTACAAGCTCTAAAATTCAAAGCCGAGAGCGGCATTCGCGATGAGCGACTGTCCTACGTACTGGACTCTGCTTTCCATGAATATGCTTCTGGAGTGACACATTTGTAATGAGTGGCTTTCCTACGTATACTGGACTGAGCTCTCCATAAATAGGCATGTAGAGACATCTCCGCGTGCTCGTGACGTAAGCTTGATTTAGTTTAGCGACGGAAGAGTCGACTATAGGTAGAAATTATCTAAAATGAAAAGATTGTGCTAATTAGTAGCCTATATATACCTTCCCATGTAACAGCGCCTAAATTAAAAAGAACAGATTTCATTGCAAGCACACGTTGCAAGTTTCGTACCTACACAGGGAGAAAAGAACTTCAGTGTTTGACCAGACTCCTCGCACATCAGGCCTAAGGTGGGTGGCCTCCGCAGTCCGAGGAGCCATGACTTGCTGCCGCCGGCCGAGACCTGTTTACCAAACTTAGCTGGTTTTGAGGGTCCTGCGTCACCAACAGAGCTTCGCACTAGTCTTCAAATTCTTCCTCTGGATTCGCTACTACTCTTCGTTCTCGCAAAATGGTGAACACGACGGAAAAATATTTGTGCGCAAGCGATGCAGTATGAATACTGGACTATACAAGATGGCAGAATGTTGGGCAGGTTGGTACCATATAGCTTGAGACGTACCTGGCTAATGACCCCCCTGAAGGGTAGACCACCCAGCTACTGCCGAGAACGAAGAGTGACATAAGATACAAAAGTAACGACATATCTTACAATGTGTTTCATATTTGGTGGTGGATTTGACAATAAAACCTCGCAAGTGAAAATTCTTGCTTTTCATCTGCAGAGAGAAGCTATACAGTTCCTAGTTTTTTTCTGTATGCTTGCTTGTTTGTTTGTTTCGCACGCTTCGATACGAAGTGCTGCCCTTACACCACACTCATCCGGTATATTTGTGTAGCCTGCTTAAGTCTTTTTGTTTATCATAACTCACAACGTCTAAAACAAAACAAAACAAAAAACCAGCGCGAGTGTACGGCTACGATATCGACGAGCACGCGAGTTCGAATCATTGACCTGATTTTTTTTTTTCGTGGCGCGAGCCTCTCTAGTCGTTTCATCGCACATCTCTTGTCTTTCCAGCATGCTTCGCCCGAAGGAAACAGGTGGCCGGAGTCTTCTCTGATGCAACGACCTGAACACATGTAGATGTTGACGGGGCAACGAACGCACACCGACCTGCCAATCCGAGATCTAGAAATGCGTGTCGTGTCAAGCCGGCATTCGATCTAGGATGTGAGGATAGGACGCGGTGACTGCGACGCGCGTGTCCCAAAGCGAGCCTCCACCATTAGGCTTCCTGCCACTGCTATACAGCTATATGTACGGCTACCTTCGGGCACTTTCTGCGGCTGGCGGGCTGGAAATCGCCGGTCCCCCGACTGCTCCCGAAATGGACTGATTTCGTAAGCGTGGCAGCTGCATCGGTTCTCTTTCGATGGCGTGCCGCGACGGTGGGCCCCTTCAAGAAGCGCGGACGCGGCGTGCCCATTGCCACGGAAATACGCGCCGCGGCACGCCATATTACGAAGTTTCTTCGGCCTAGACCCAGCTGAATGCCAGCTGAATGGCGGGAGAAGAAAGGTCGCAGTTCGAGAGAACAGGGGCAACTATGAGGCCGTGGACACTCGTTGCGCAATCGAACCGCGAAAATGCACCCGTCTTCTGTCCAGAGGTCAATGTCGATAGGCCGACGCTCGTCGATGGCATCCTTTGCTGGCCATCTTGAGCGTTCGTGGCGAGGGACGTCAGCGCTGGCGAGAGAGAGCGAGACTCAATCGTTTTTTTTTATTTTCTTCTTTTTTGTAATATACTCCTCCAGTTATGACTTTCACTCCCAGAACTCGCGCGTGATTGAGTTGCACCATGTTTTTATTATTTTTTTCGGTATTTGGTGTATAGGACACCAGTATGCGGATCTTGGCCTTTCGCCAACCACGAACGGCACTCTCTTGACGCACTCCGTTTTTAAAAGACTGAATTAAGGAAGCAGTAAAACAAGGAAAAGACACGGATGTGCATATATCGGAGATTCGTGGCTGCGTGTGAGCATGCACCAATACCGGTTAAAGGGCCCTCCTTAGCGGATAGTGCCTGGGGTCGATAACAATGGTGGCAAAGCTCCATTGTCAACTGATCCCCCATACAGTGCAGAGCAGCCGATAAACGTCGTTTATCTCTCTATACCTTCTATGTTGCGGTCGTTCACCGTGGGTGATCGAAGTTGCCGTCAGCAGAAAGCGAGCATTTTGCCATCACCTGTCGCAGCCCTCCTGTCGTCATCGATGACTACGATATAATTTGCCTTATACAAAACCCTACTGGAACGTTCCGTGTGCGATGTCCAATACTTCCGTATGTTTCCGTAAGACTCTTACGGAAATATATGGAAATATGGGGGAAATATACGGAAAACATGTGGATTCCGTATGGAAACATATGGAATTATTGGTCTCGAATGCGGAACGTTTCAGTAGGGAAGTTTCCGTTTCCAAGGTGCTGCGCAACAGAGCACCGGTGGTATCCAATATTACGTACGAGATACCTGGATACGATGTGCTCTCTTCAGACGATAATGAATTGGTAGGGGGCGCCACGTCGAGTATATATCAGATCATGGCTACGACTTCGCCTGCAACCACGACCATCATTTGTAGTCCTTTCGCGCGTCCTCCCCCCAGATTCCTGGGACACAGAAAATGTGTACGTCTATATCCTGGCATTTCGGAAAGCGCAAAGCTGAGTTCGTGAATCATACTACAGTCGAGAAAGTTCGTTTTGGAACCCGGACATACCTGTAGGACAAGCTGGAGAAGGATTGCGAACTGACGCAACCCCTTTGTGCGACGACAAGCACCGCATCACGGCTAGTATTGGGAGCACTTTAAAGAAAAGAAGAAGTGTCCAATGGCTGCAGGGCAGTATAAGCCGCAAAAAAATAAATACTTATCTGCCACCGCAGTTGTTCAATTAAACAAAAAAAAGTGCCACTTATTAGCTATAGCTTTTCTGCGTGAGAGGCGGTGCTCGCATCAGCAGAACTCTACGATTTTAACCAATGGCGAGTTTGGATTTGAATATATGAATATATGAATCCTATATGCGGGTGATTTCTCAAGACGAATGATTGAAAAACTCCGTAAGCGTGAGCAAAGGGCGGAATAGCTTGTCGAGCACCATCGTTGCGTTGCTAATGACGATGATAATGACGACCTTATAGGGATACGCGTTCACCCACAAAGGGGGATGGTCCACGAACCGGGTGGAAGGATTCTTGAAGTAATGGACTGCGAAACTAAAATCATTCTGAAAAACTAGTTGAGACATGGAACTTCGAATAAATACAAATGCTTACTGAGCGAGTGGTCAGACCATCTCTTTTTCCTGATAAAAATAACGTTGCTCATGGCCTCATATATTCTATCACTGTTTCTTGTTCTTTTTTCTTAAGAGAACAGCTGAACTTACTATGTTTTAAATGGAATAAATGACAACCACCGATTCGCAGCACGTAACCACAGGGAAATCTTTCTCAGAAACAAAGCCTCTTATAGTTACCTGAAAAAATTGAGACAGCTGTGCAGTAGTGGTGACAAGTCTGTAGGTAGTGTAAAGCTGGGCGGCTTTCATTGTTCCTTTTAATTTTTTTTTCTTTCTTTCTTCATGTTCTTGTTTCGTTTCTGTCTGTTTTGCCTGTACTTTTTGCTTCTGTTTATTTCTTTCTTTCTCTCTCTCCCGTCTTTCACTCTTTGTGAAAGACGGGGGAAGAGAGAAAAATTAACACTCTTTATGCCCGTTCTCTTGCTCATCAGAGTTACTGCATTCAACGACGGATACAGCGGGGCGCATTTTGTAGACGGATACAGCGGGGCGCTTTCGTAGAAGCGAAGCAGAATATAAAGTTGAGGAAGAGAGCACGTGCTATTTATTGATGGTAATTTATTGATGGTGTCGCCATACGCATAACTTTTCCCTTTTTGTATCTTTTTTAAGCTAGGTTCTGATTTAGGTTATTATCTATAACTAATACAAAAACATTATAGTAAGTACAGATCAGTGATCATCAAAATTTCATTCTAAATGTTGTAACGTTTTCAATTTGTAAGTTCCTTTGCTATAAAATAGAATAATACTTTATAATACCACTCAATTATTGGCCGATCCCTCACAGAGGGTACGAGCCACAAGTAAAGGGCAACAAGAACAAGATGGCAACTTCTGTTCATACTATTCCACACAAAGATAGACTTAAACCACTCTGCTGTTCAAATTTTTCCTTGCTCGGGGATCAAACCTGGACCAACGCCTTAATATTCACAAAAAAATGTACTTATAGAATTTACAAATATATATATATCTGACGTTCCTTTCAGGGCATTTTTACGACCTCTGTAAAACGCACAATACGAAAGCACAGCAACGCCATTAAAATGAATACATCCCCTGTAAAGAAGGGTTGGATTTAGGCCACAACGGCCAGTGTAGTAAGGAGACCTTAAAAAAGTAATCTTGCATCAACAGAGACGTATTTGTAAAATTAGGGTGGAAAACACCACTTTACATGCCCGACGTTTCGTGTATACAAGCTTCCCTTCCGTGAAATGTCTGACGTCACGCGAGGGAGATTGTATAGAGTGTTCTTCCACTCATTATCTAGGATGACTAAGTCCTTAATGTCCAACACACTGTCCAGCGTTAGATGCTTCGGGAATCCTAGCGGGAAAGCACGAAAGGGTCCGAATTAAAACTGCGTAGAGCGCCAACAATTGGCTAATAGAGTGACCTCTGAGCATGACTTCAACATTCACGAATGGTAACTCGGCTTACGAGAGAAGGCCGCCGGCCATCCCATAATTGGTAGGAACGAAGCCACTTTTCGTGATATTTTTGTTTCTTTCCGGCGCCACCTACAGCGAGCCCTTAATCGTGTTTACGAAACTTCGCTGGACAGAAGCCACGGATAAGTCTTCCGTATATATTTGTTGACGTACAATGAAACGCATTTTGCGAGATTATTTCCCGGAAAAAAAAAATATGCGGAGTTTATTAAACGCACAGATGTCCTCAGCCTCAGCCATGCTGAGGGAAACAGATACGTTTATCTGTTGTCACACAATCGTAGCATGAGTCGAGGGAAAGCGCAGAATCTTAACAATGAAGACGTCTCGCGTTATGATTTACTTTCTGTGTTTTTTTTTGTTTTCGCGGAATTATGCAAATCGTGGAAGAAGTGAGACCTAAGTTGTGGGCCATTTACAGCAATAATTATGTTCTTACTTATCAGCATGGCTGCACCACGCTCTCTCTTTCTTTCTTTCTTTCTTTCTTTCTTCTTTCTTTCTTTCTTTCTTTCTTTCTTTCTTTCTTTCTTTCTTTCTTTCTTTCTTTCTTTCTTTCTTTCTTTCTTTCTTTCTTTCTTCCCCGCCGCGGTGGTCTAGTGGCTAAGGTACTCGGCTGCTGACCCGCAGGTCGCGGGTTCGATTCCCGGCTGCGGCGGCTGCATTTCCGATGGAGGCGGAAATGTTGTAGGCCCGTGTGCTCAGATTTGGGCGCACGTTAAAGAAACCCAGGTGGTCTAAATTTCCGGAGCCCTCCACTACGGCGTCTCTCATAATCATATGGTGGTTCTGGGACGTTAAACCCCACAAATCAATCAATCAATCAATTATTTCTTTCTTTCTTTCTTTTGTTTCAAGAGGCTGCTCTGCGTCAACGCATGTGCACAGTCAAAGCGTACGTGGAGTTGGTTAAAAAGCTGTGCCTACGCAGAAAGTTCTTGAAGGACAATAGGGGGGGGGGGTGCATGCCGTCGTGTGCTGTAGTCGTCGCTTGGCGTAATGCTCAACGTGCGTAGCATAAAGAGCGCGTGCTCGCGCCAAGAAGCAATCTTCTTCTTTTTGTTCTTCGAGTACCTTGATGATCATTTATCATCAGCAGCCAAAAAAAAAGAAAAATTAACTACTGCATGCGCTTAGTGTAACGCAGGCAGAAAAGCCACGTATAAAAATTGAAAAATAGAGCCAAAAAAGAAAAAGTTGAGAATAAGAAGCAAAGTAGAAAGAGCAAGATAGAGAAAGAAATAGATGAAGAGATAGGAAGAAATAAATAGAAATCAAGAAAGAAAAAAAAAGGAAACGACAAAAAGAAAGGTAAAAAGAAGAAAGAAAAACAGAAGAGACAACAACGAAAGCTGCCCAGCTCCGCCCGGCCTTGGCACCCCTGGTGCGAAGGTGGCTTTGTTTATTATTATTATTATTATTATTATTATTATTATTATTATTATTATTATTATTATTATTATTATTATTATTATTATTATTATTATTATTATTATTATTATTATTATTGTTATTATTATTATTATTATTATTATTATTATTATTATTATTATTAAAGTTACACAAATTGTTCATGTTTGTAAAAGAAAACGAAGGGGGGGGGGGGGTAGGGAAATCTTGCCAGCCGATGATGGTGATGATGAAGACGAGTCACCGAATTCGTTTCATGGCCGATGCCCCGTGGTAGGTTGCGCCAGGACTCTGAGGAACAACCAACTAACCAACCAGCTAAGAAAACGGCAGCTATCTCACATATCAACCATCATGTTAACAGAAGTTGCAAAAAAAATCTGTATTGGCTAAACAGCCAGTACCAATGCAGGAACGAACTGATACGTTTAACTAAAATGTATAACAGTGGTATAATAAACCAAAACTAAAGAACACTTTGCGAGAAGTTGCAGCTAAGCCAATATGTACTGCATGAAGCCAGGAGCTGTTTAATTTAGCTACAACGGTGGTTATTTTTTTCTTTACTATCTCAGTGGGTATGGGATAGCTTGATATTACAATGAAGGACATGCAGAATTGGTAACACGGCGCACTTAGAGATCAGGAAGCCACACAGAGCTAAGAAACTGACAATTTGTTGTGTTTTCTAACAAAGGCGTTAAATCTCTAACAAAGGCGTTAAATATGATGAAGACGCCCCGCCGCGGTGGTCTAGTGGCTAAGGTACTCGCTGCTGACCCGCAGGTCGCGGGTTCGAATCCAGGCTGCGGCGGCAGCATTTCCGATGGAGGCGGAAATGTTGTAGGCCCGTGTGCTCAGATTTGGGTGCACGTTAAAGAACCCCAGGTGGTCGAAATTTCCGGAGCCCTCCACTACGGCGTTTCTCATAATCATATGGTGGTTTTGGGACGTTAAACCCCACAAATCAATCAAATCAAATATGATGAAGACATTTGAACTGCCAAATGGAACACACTGTGGAGTAGCTTCGTGGGGTTTGCTAGTTTGGCATGACACAAGGAGCAAACGCATAAGACCGATACAGAGACGTGTGTGTCAGGCACCTTCTTTATCTTCGTCTTATGCACTTTCACCGTATGCCATACAAAAAGAAGCCACGAGAAATGGACTACGGCTATTATCGAGGGTAAGCATTTTAGTACTTACCTACTTCATTGGGTTGCCGTTTTGTTATAAAGTGCCCGGTTTTATTGCGGTTTAGCGGTAAGACATTCAAATTAAATTGAGAAAAAAACAAAAAAAACGAGAAAAAATTGTGGGGTCTCGATGAATGTAGCGCCCTCTCAGAACACACGGACACAGTTGACGTAGTCGGGCGACCAAAGACTCATGTGCATTTATTCAACTACTCGACGATATCGCCAGCCGAATCGAATACGTGACTAGCGACACGCTTATAAACCTTATACAACACACGGCACTAAAACAAAATAGCAACAAAGTACCACGAATGCGGCGTCAACGACGGCCGGCTCACCGTGCACGAAGGATCCGCGGTACACGACCCGTGGCTGCCACTCCCCGCGTACCTCATTGATTGATTTGATTGATTGATTTGTGGGGTTTAACGTCCCAAAACCACCATATGATTATGAGAGACGCCGTAGTCGAGGGCTCCGGAAATTTCGACCCCCCCGGGGTTCTTTAACGTGCGCCCAAATCTGAGCACACGGGCCTACGACATTTCCGCCTCCACCGGAAATGCAGCCGCCGTAGCCGGGAATCGAACCCGCGACCTGCGGGTCAGCAGCCGAGTACCTTAGCCACTGGACCACCGCGGCGGGGCTCCCCGCGGACCTCTACGAAATAATAAAGAAAACCGCGAAACGTTACACAAGTAAGGATGGCTTGGGCCGATTAAATCGTTGTTAGAAACATTGATTGCCTTACGGTATACCAGACGTGACTAGTAAATGCCAATAAAGTTATACAAAGTGGTTCTAAGCGAGAAAGGAAGAGAAAAGCGAGCCCCGTAACTGTCTGCTTCAGGGAGTGACACCTTGCAACAGTAGCTCACAGGGGATAGGGGTGAGGAGGGATTAAAAGAATATGATTAAAGGTATAGAGAGAAAGATGCGCTAAGCCAGCGAGCGAGGACATATCGAGGGGATAGGAGAGATAGGAAAGATGGAAACACGGTCAGAGGAGTCCGAGGACGGGGCACCACTTGCGAGAGCTCTTGTCGGCCTCAGGAGATGGCATAGGGCAAGACCAGTCGGTCAGAGCTACGCTGACGTCGGAGATCGCGAGGGCACATCTGGTCAGCACGGAATCCAGCGAGCTCACAGGGGAATAAAGTTATAAATGTTTACAACCACTTATCCTACAATAGGTGTTGAAAGTGACCCCCCTATGGCGCAGTCATAACCGAACTCGTCGCTCCATGTTTGCTGCAACACTCCGTAATGCACCGGCTGCGATGTTCGCAACTTTCTTAGAAATATGGGCCTTTACTTCTTACAGGGGCCTCGGTATATCATGACACACGTGATTTCTCAGAAAACCCCGTAAGAAGAAGTCCGGGGACGATGTATATGGTGACACTGAAGGCCACAAACCTGAAGAAATGAAGTGGTTCCTCCTAAAAACAAACTGATCGAACGCATAGATGTGACACCATAATGTTGGTAGTAATTAAATTTCCCCCTCTGTGATTCTTTTGCCGTAAACAGCCTTAAATAAGATAATTCGTAACAAAAATACAGCCCAACGAAACAGGTTAGTTCCAAAGAATTATACTGAATATCTCGTACACTGCAGGATGGTACGGTGAACGTCCCGACTGCTCGTTATTCAGTCGAAAGCCTTAGGTGTCTTATCAAACGCAAACTGACCGTCGGTGGTCTCTACACGAGCTATGAGAAAACTTACAGTCACGTGATCACTTCGTTATGACGTCATAAAATGCTAAAAGTCTGACACGTCAACGTCACATAAAGTGACGTCACATGATGACATCAACACACGACATCGGCACTTGGGCTCGGGTGGGCCGATAACGAAGTCAGCCTAAAACCAGGTGAAGGGCAACGAAGGTTGTAATGCCTCCGATCCCGGAGGCCATGTAAAAGGACAGAAAACTTGCAGAAAGGGGCCGCAGAAGATCAGTACCTCGAGCTAGAAGCAAAAAAAAACAAAAAAAAACGAAGATGCCTTTTGGCTTGGAGTCGTCTTGGGTGACTTCAAGGCATGCATGCAAGAAAGATCTGTGAGAGTTTTTTTTTTTTTCTCGAAAGGGCGTTCATGTGTACGAAGCTATTGCTATCCTTTTTTTCGTCTAAAGAAATCTGCCACGCCGGAAATGGAACTCGAAAAACACGGGTGACCCGCATGTTCCGTGAGTGCCCAACGTATACACATGCACAAACTGTGCGCCCAGCGTGAGACGACAGCACAGCGGGAGTCAGGGAAGTGGCTCAACAAGCCCCAGTGGCACGAAACTAAAAGAAAGACGGTTTAAGAAAAAAAATGCTCGAAAACGAAACGTTCAATCTCGGTCACGGACGGACGCGTCCGGCATAAAGATTTGACCATTCCGTGTCAGTGAGCCGGACGTATCGCTAGCAATGGACTCCTTTGTTGACAAACCGCTTAGGAACGTAAACACGATCGCCTGGCCAGCAGGGCAGCTTGCGATCTCCCATTTCGTTCGTTTCTTCTCTCTTGCGACAGTGGTCCTTGACAGCGGTGGCCAGACAAGCGAGGGTGGCTCATATGTAGCGAGCAGAACAATCTAGGCCAGATTGAAAGAACCGTCTGCACCGCTTCCTCCTCAAGAAGACGCATCTAGTTCAGCCTGTGCCAAGCGGGGGGTAACCCGATCCCTTCATTTCAGTCCAAACATGCCGTCAGACAACAAAAGCCGAGGCCGGAAAAGGGTTGACCGGCGTATTGAAACTGCATCCATCTCCATCGAAGGGACAGCCGGTAGTTTTTTTTCTCGCGACTAGATCAACGCGTCGGGACAACACGGCTTTCCAGAACAGCCGGTGGTCAGAAGGCTACTTTAGTAGCCGGACAGGCACAAAGTAACCTTTCTGGGATATTCAATCTGGAGTTTTTTTCCTAACCCCGTCTCACCACTTTGTCCACGCGCGCTTTTATCGGACCAGTGATGCGCGGAGGAGAAGTCTTTGTTCTGAGTGACACAGTTTGTCCAGTCCCGGATAAAAAAAACTACTTTTGGCGGGTCGTCTAAGCCTTTACTGAGGTGCAGCAGCAGAAAGGGTTCTGAGCAGAAATCTACAAAAACTCGGCACATGCAGAAACCCCCAGAAGCCCATCTCATTTTCTCTTATAGACCTTACCATCTTACCACTTTCGTGGCTCGCTTTATTTTGCTTCCTTCTAATACGAAACAGGAGACTCAAAAAAAAAACACGTCTGTCATGGTCAGGACCGGACCCCCAGAGGTCGTGAACCCTTGCTGCGGGGGTTGCTTAGGGGACGTGACCTCACCGGTGACCGCGAAGGGGTCAGGCAGGAAGGATGGGGCAAAGACCGCGATTCTGGCGCATTTCTTTTTCTTTCTTTTTTGTTAGAGAAAGATACGTTCGGAGATTGTATACGCGCTTTCGCAACGGGACCGCATCAGCATTTGTGTGTCCCTCTCTTCTTCTTCTTGTTTTGCCACTGACGTCACGTGAAAACGCTGGAGAAGGGGGAAGTGCTCGGGACTGCCGCTTTCACCCCCATCCCCTTTATCCCTTCTTTTCCCAAAACGACTACCAACCCCCATCTAGAAGCATGCAGTTCGTAACTCACTTCCTCTTCCCGCTCTAACTTATTTATTTATATAGATTTCGCTCACGGCTCGGATGTGAACCATCGGTTTCTTGAACTCGGACGGAGGGGACGGAGGTCATGCTGGAAGCAGGGATGTACGGCCGTACCTACTCAGGCCGAGCTGTGGGACACCGACCGAACTTGAGTCCTCCTTTGCTTCAACCGGGCACTCTGACCTTATTTTGTTTACTTTCCGTTCGGTCTGCCGGAGCTAGCTACTTTACGAAGCGAAAAAAAAGAATCCGTTGCCTCGCGTCTGTGGGACTCTGACGGCCGAGGAAAATGGGAGGTCTCCACGCGCAGTCGGGGAGGAAAGGTGTGCGGGCTCATTTGTTTCCCTATACGTTTTCGGTGGTTCGGGGAACGAAGCGCTTCGCGCACTTTAGGCGGGTTCAGTGACAGTTTCGGGGTCGAGCATGGCTGATGGACTCTGCAGGCTGGAGGGAAATAGCCCTACTCCTTCGCGTCGCGTTGACGAGTTGTCAGACGCGAGCGTCAAGACACCCGCTGGGTGTCGGGCAGCAATGGTGGCGCGGGAAAAGCGGGCGGTCGGTCGTGAACCCACTGGGTCACAGTTAAATGAGATCCACCGCGATTTCGTAGCAGCTGTAGGGACAGCTGGAAGAAATTTAAAAAAACGAACAACGGGAGAGATTGGCAGAGACTTGGGAAGGTGGCTGGTATTATTGCGGTTATAAAAAACTACGTAATTCCATATAGTTTTCAGCTGTTTTTGCATTGTCTTAGTGGTTGTTCTTTTTCCGAGTTCCTATCAACATCTGTACTTGCACCTGATAAGAGTTTTTTTGTTCAAGCTATGTAAGCTTATCATTTCTTCATCTTGTTTGTATAATCTTAGCGTTTCTCTTGTTGTACTTTCTTTGTACTAAAACATGTACCCACTCCTGCTATGTCTCGGAACCGAGACAGCAGTATTTGTAAATAAAAAAAAAAATTAGCTGGAGTAGTGCCCATCTTCAGTATAGGGCACCGCGCACGTTTGCGAAGGCATTAAAGATTGAAGAAATGTAAACATAGTTCGAAGAGGAGTGACCATTTAGTAATTATAATGCGGGGAAGGTGCTGCTTGGCGTGTCTTTGCATGCTGTCCCAGGTTGGTATGCTAAATAATGCCATGATATGCATAGTGCACGAATGGACGACACAACATAAACCAATTACATGATGACACTCAACATACGAGTATTGAAATGAAATTAGCGTATCTATAAAGTAGTTCAAAGGTGATTTAGTTGCGTGAGATGCACAGGGAGCGTTAGCCCACGGGCTAAGATTGTCTCGTCGATCAATAGACGAATGTCACCTCCATCTCAAGAGAGAGAGAGAATAAATTGAAGGAAAGGCAGGGAGGTTAACCAGAAATCAGTGAAGGCCTTATTGAACTTTTTGCGCGATAGTGGCCGATAGAATAGCACCCCATCTCACTTTTTTCTCTTCTTTTTCGTGCGTGTATTTCGCTTTTCACTTTCTTTATCCGACTCAAAAATCACCGAGAAACTATTGTGTTGATATTGTGCCAGCTTTCGTACTTTTTAAGCTTGATTGTGATAATGCGACTGCTGGGTCGGCCGTTTTATTCGAAAATGGTATAAACGAGATTTCACCATTCTGAATCATTTTTCGCAGCAGCTTTTTGTAATGTAAGTAACGGTTTGTACACTTCGGAAACGCATAGCAAGAAAAAGTCCAAGATGCACAATGCTACGGAATACCACAGCGGTGCATGACAACAGTATCACAACAAAATCTAGTGAAAGGGTACGATGAACTCAACGATGGAACATTGCGCGATACCAATAAAACACCGTAGCAGAATTGAGAAAACATGCGCGCACTGGAGCCTTTGACAAACTGTAAAGCTGGCTTTTCCGCTAAACATAAATGCTCAAGATATGATCACTAATCGAGATTCAATTATATCTGTTTTAATGGACGCATTCTCTTCTCTTTAACTATACATGTTGTATACAGGCATTCATAAATAGAGAAAACCGTTACAGGAACCACGAGGTAATGATTGTGTGAAGTATGCACTGGCCGTCTCTTTGCTGAATACTCAGTGCGGAAAAGACAGCTTTACAGTTTTCAAACGTAGTTTTTTTTTTTTCCTTTTTCTTTCACGGTAAGGGAACAAGACGAAGAAGAACAAAACTTTATTTTAAAGGAAGAGGTAGAAAAGGGGTACTCGGGAGCATGTTCGTTGCGGCCCCATGTCCAGGGCCCCAGTGGCTTGCACCACTTGCCTAACACGACTCATGCGCTAATTGCACCTCTGGGTCCGAGCTGAGAAGTTGTGCCTCGCACTACTCCGAACTTCCTACAATGGTGTTGCTTAAAAATGATTAAAAATGAGCCAGATCAAATTATCTCGCTTTCAGTCACACTACCAAGAGATGCGATATAATTTCCGACATTAAGGGAAGGATTATCACCATACAGCGAGTCATGTCAACCAGAAAGGAAATGTTTCTTATCATAACATTGAACTTTCTTGTAATTTGTAATCGCCATGGTTGCACAATCACGTACACGTGGGGCTGGTATGAGATTTGCCAGTTCCGCTTATAATAAGCGGATTCCGGCTTCTTTTTCAGCCGAGTCGCTTGTAGAATTTTCCAGTTGCTTGTCTCTTTTTTGGGAGGGGGTGGGAGGATTTATTTGCATTGTCCAATCAAATATTGTCATTTTAGTTACCATAACGTTCACCAATGCACTTTTGTCTTTCGCTAATGATGTGTTTATCGATGACATTGAGTAGTTTTGTGTGTATGTGTGGTTTTCTCCACCAAAGGGGTCGAAAGTCCATCACAGCAACACACCCTCCCGTTATACTAAGTCAATGTATAGGGCAGATATCCACCCCCCCCCCCCCCGACCCCGTCCTCTCTTCCGTGAGCATGCTTATGGTTGAGTGTTGAAGTCAACATACGTTGGGGTAATCGGCAACGCTGGCAAACGTGCCTCCAACCGAATGGAAACTGCCCTGGAGACAATATTAGAAGGTAGCTATGTGCTTTCGTTTTAACTTAGCGTATTTTTGCAGTGAAAAAAGAATTATGTGATTTATAACTCATCCTTCGTATTTGACTTACATTTTGAATAATTAGTAAAATATTTTCAAAAGGGCAAAATGCACTCTTACAGCTTCTTTATGGCTTGTTTTGGAATGAGGGTTCGCTTCTTTGCTCGGAAGCATCAGGCAACACTGGGCGCTGGTTTCACAAACTCAAAAGCTCTTCGTCAGTATGGCTTCGCCGCCGCCCCCCCCCCCCCCCCCCCCCCCCCAAAAAAAACAATTCTTGCCAACTCCGTGCTTGCGTAGGCGCTATATTTTGATAATTAACAATGGTTATGTGATACAAATGACATTTCAGTTTCCGAGATGCGAAACAATTGAAACGAGCAACCTTGAAAACCTATAGTCTGTACAAACGACGAGTGCAATCACTCGTAGGTTATAATTCCGTTTATGACCACAGCTTCGTTTCAATTTCATTTACCTCGGGTTTAAAAAGTACAACTGCTTTAGTGATTATCATGAAACGCGCAGACTGCGTTTACGCACACGATATGTTAGCTGAATAACTTAGCAGACTGCATATAGGTCGCCTGCAAGAAGCTTTGAACGATAGGGACACCTTATTCACGAGTAATAACAATGTATTCACTCATGCATGCATATAGAGATAAGTCACTTCCAGTATACAGTGTACACAATATCGCAACATTACTAAGGCTTAACACAGCCGAACGCATTTGACGAGATAAAGCATGAATAGCCCGCTCGAACTACGATATATGCCGGGCTATCCAAGTACGTCTGACGCAAAAAAATACACTAATTCTACGTGTACAGTCAAACTTTCATCAACAACGAAAAACAAATGCACTGCCAAAATAACCCCTTTTGTCACGTAGTATAGAATTTTTAGACCACCCGGTACATATATATCCGGTGTCCCGGGTTTGGAGACCACAAGATGTGAGAAAACATCCACGTTCCTGGCATCAGTGAGTTTATTCGGTCGAATTGCAGAGTATCATACCGTCAGCTCATTTTAGAACAAGCTAAAAATCTAAAGGCCTGCCTGCTAGAGCATGCAGTGAAAATATTCGGTATTTTCTTGTGCTTTGTGGTGGACAATTTTTTTAGGGGCGAAGCTCCTTAGGGAGTGGGCTGTGCGTCCCCTGTAGCCTGTATGTAGCCACCTATAGTTTAGTTCTTGCAGTGTTCACTAGATGGCGGCACCGTCCC